>JAECMU010004396.1:0-12356 GCA_016106625.1 Dracogyra subfuscus | reverse complement strand
TACTATTCAACAAATCATCTACATGCTCTTTTATATACCTCACTAATATATCTAACTATAAGTCTTTTAAGTACCAGTATTTAATGACACAAAAAAAAACACACGAAAAATCTCCATGTCTTGATAAAGTTCAGTATCAACTTTATCAGAAAGATGCCATACCACTCTTATGACAACATTAGCACAGCATTTATTAGAAATAGAGCTATGATTTTAAAATTAATTTATTTATTTTAAATATTTGTATATAATGCATGGGAAACAGTTATTTCGATAATAAACAATGAATTACTACAAGTTGAAGAAAGGAATGCAATGTTTTAGTTAACAACACACGCAATGCATTTCATTTATGGTTATATGTCATCGGACATATGGTTAAGGACCACACATATATTAAAAGAAGAAACCCGTTGTCACCACTTCATGGGGTACTCTTTTTAATATACCAGTCGTGGTGCACTGGCTGAAATGAGAAATAGCCTAATGGGCTCACAAATGAGGATCTATCACAGACTGATAATATTAGTTGATTTTCCATGAAACTTAACACATGTTATTGTTGTTAAAGCTACAGTGTCTGGAATATTTCTTATAAAAATTAGGAACAACAAACATTTACAGTGCAAAGTCCCCCCACCCCCCACCCCCCAAAAAATAATAACAATAATACTACTACTACTACTACTAATAATAATAATAATAATAATAATAATAATAATAATTAAAAACAATGTGTCTATGAAAAAGAGTTGAAAGTTTGTATTTTTTAAGCAAACTTGTATCTCTGAATAATAGTTGAACGTTTTCAAAAAACAATGTTGCATCTCTGAACAAAAGAAGAATTTCATTTAATGAGTTGATCATCCATATTCTAGTAACTATAATAAATGGTTTGTTTCAAAACATGTTTGTCTTGCGGAAGTGTGTTATATAATTTTGTAAACAACGAGTTGTAAGATAAATGACATATAACGAATATGTATGTAGTATTCTTGTACAGATCCTCAAAATGAGGGTGAAAATATTTAAATGTTGGTTGTTTTTTGTTTCTTTTTGTCTTTTGCTGAATTTTATTTGCAGTTAACTTACAACATTTAATATAATAAAATGCATAACACTAAATTAGATAGTAAATCAGTCATTGCAAACGAAGTCATCAAATATCATAATTATAATTTTAAAACGTTACTTATTGCAAAATATGTAAACAAGTAGTCCACACAATTTGAGTCATTTTAAATGATATAATGCATCGCTATATCCCCTGTGTGTACTGTATCCTTACCATGGTGCAGGGGTGAAACATTATCCTTGAGAATGGCTAATGCAAGCCAAGCTCCAAAGCATACACTATTTTGTTGTATTACATTACGCAAGAACATTGCATAAATCACAATTTGTTTTTGTTGCTCTTGTGGCAGTGGCTAGGGTCAGTCAAGTGATTTGTTTATTTTTACCTGAGTATATCAACCATGTATGCCTGGCATGATTGTCTGGTGGTCATCCGCAGTTTCATGTCCCCTTGCTGGACTCTTTGGTTGATGAATTGTATGAAATAAATTATGACAATTCAATCTCAATTGATGGGACCCTGAAAACGAGTCCACACGAAACTTTCACATGAAGAGTCTATACCACTGAATGCAAAGAAATCCAGAGTGATTTCTTCAAAAACCTGGCCATGGTTTCTTGTTGTCAGGTCTTCTAAAAAATTAAGGAGTTGCTCATTGTTGGTCGAAAGCGCAACAGAGAGTAATTCCAGAAATCTTCCGGACAATGAACTGGTTTCAATGAACACCTTAATCCTCACATTTAATATGCCAACCCTTCAAAATTTTGTCAAAGCAGGTTATTTAAATACACCTGTCATGCCATATATTCCTATCCTTTTTTTCTTCTTTTTTGTTTGTTTGTTTAACGACACACTCAACACATCATAAGTACGGTTATATCGGCGTCAGACATATGGGTATGTCAAGAAAAAAATCCAGTGGTCCTATCCTTTTTATGACATTTCAAATACCAAAGATTTGGACATGGACAAAATGCATGCAACAAAATATTGACATGTGCTCGTTGTGGTCAGTTTGACCATGACAGTAAGGCATGTGAAAATGACATGACATGTACCAACTGTAAAATAAACACTTTGCGTACTCGCGAGAGTGCCCAAAGTGGAAAGTGGAAAAAAAGGTACAACATGTGAAAGTGGAAAACCACCTCTCTTTCACAAAGGCTAGAAAGGTTGTAGAGGCATCAATACCTCCAGCAGCTGGTAAATCATATGCCGCTGCTGTGAAGGTATCTACAGTCAGTATAGCCAGTCAGACTGACCTTACATGACCTAATGGTAAGGATACACTTAAGAATATTTCTGACATTGCAAAAGGTTCAATAGCTGATAACAAACACGTTTCCAAATCATCTCAGGTGTCTTTGGATTCTACAAATCCATCAAGAAGCTTATCTTCTGGGGAGCCAGGTCCCAGAAAGCCAATACCACGAAAAGACGTTAAAAAATCACAATAAGGATTCTTCTTCAGGACGACTGAAACAAATATGAAAAACACTTGGTTCCGACCAACACTCCTTTTGAAGCTTTAGCTGATGTGGATGATCAAATGGATATAGTGCCAGATGATTGTCCACAATCACAAAGATCTCGAAAGTTAAAGGTAACTCCCGTACTTCCCCTAATGACTAATTCAGTTGTTCAATGGCAGTGGTGTGGGCTTAGGCCCAGTTTTGATGAACTACGTCTTGCAATTCAAAAACGTAATCTTCTTGCAGTTTGTCTTTAGAAAACTTTCTTGAAGGACACTGATCATATTACCATGAGTGGATTTAACCTCTATCAAAAGTTTCATGAACCTGAAAATAGAGCATCTGGGGGTGTTTCCATTATTGTTAATGAAAACATTTCTCAAAATATAGTAGCATTAACTACACATTTACAAGCTGTGGCTGTAAAGGTCATGACTCTTAAAACTATATCTTGGTGTTTATGTACCTCTCCAGAACCATTTAAATTTTAATTCTAGAGATCTTCAAGATCTCCTTAACCAGCTCCCTATCACCTTTATTATTATGGGAGATTTTAATGGTCACCATACATTGTGGGATGTGCGGATATAAATATTAGAGGTAAACAATCGGACGACTTAATTCTCAAAAACGACATGATTTTATTTAATGATAAAAGTCATACATATTTTCATTCTGCAAGTGTGTGTTTGTTTGTTGTTTTTTTTTTTTTTTTTTTTTTTTTTTTTTTTTTTTTTTTTTTTTTTTTTTTTTTTTCATTTCTATATATTTAACCCTTTGTAGTCCTTCACTTTTTTTTTCTCCTGGAAAGTTGGTTCACACCATTGTGGTAGAGACTGCCTTCCCATTATTTTGGAGAATGATGGAACTCCATTGCTTGAAAGGGTTCAAAGATGGACGATGTTGAAGGCAAACTGGGGTCAGTTACAGCATCTGTGCAGCACTAGACTGCAACAATTTGCTATTACTGATGTTGATGATCCCATGTCGTTGTTCACTTCCATCTTGAAGGACATTGCAAATGAAACTAGTCCTAAGACTTCGGCAGTGCCAGGGCATTTCAATAGACCATGGTTTAATGATACACACATTCAAGAAGCACAGCAGGTTACTTGAGAGGTTCAAACGTGGGACTAGTGGGGATAACCTGGATGCATTTCGTATTGCTAGGACTAAGGCTCGAAGGGAGATTAAACAGAGTAAGAAATCATCTTGAAAAACTTTGTCTCCAAGTTGAATTCACAAACATCAGTAAATTCTGTCTCAAATGGGATCCTTAAAATCAAAGGTAGAAAATCCAGTAATACAAGTCATAATTTGTCTGTCAATGACATAATTCATCTTCTGCTTTCAGTACAGTCAGAACTAAAGCTGAAAAGCAGTCCATTAATTTTTCATGTTAAAATGCTTAAGTATACAACCGGCATTTCTCTTTGGAGGGATTGCAGGATGTTCTTCATAGAGCCCATGCTACTTCAGTAGGACATGATGAAATTAATTATCAATTATTAAAACATTTACCTGAATCATCTTTGATCGTTTTGTTGAATAGTTTTAATAAGATCTGGATTTCTGGTGACTTCCCTTCTGATTGGAGAAAAGCCATTTTCATTCCTATTCCTGAGCCTGGTAAGGCTCCAACAAATCCTACTAATTATCGTCCTATTGCTTTGAAAAGATGCATGGAATGAATGGACAACTGTAGACTTGTCTGGTATCTTGAATCCCATAAATTGCTTACTAACGTGCAATGTGGGTTCAGATCTGGACGTAGCACGGTTCATCATCTTGTTAGATTTGAAACGTTTTGTTGGGAAGCTTTCATCCATAATCAGCACTTAGTTTCAGTGTTGTTGTGGGTTTTTTTATTTGGAGAAAACATATGATACCACGTGGAAGTATGAAATTTTAGACGACATCCATGTCATGGGACTAAGAGGTCGACTTCCTGTGTTAACCCCTGCGCATGTTGTAACCTTTGAGAATTGCCAATGCAGCACAATTGAATTTTTGAGTAAAAGTCAGTATCTATGTGATATTTGTATTTGTATGCAGTTATTTACACTGCTTTTAATTAAATCTTGAATTCTTATATTGATGTTGATCATTACTTTATTTGTTTGCATTGACACCCAATAGCCAATGGATTTGTTTCGTGATGGGGTGTCGTTAAACATTCATTCATTACTTCATTCCTGTTTTATTTGCAGTTTTTAAAAGACAGATCTTTTAAAATCAGGATGAGATCGACCTTTTCTGACATTCAACCACAGGAGATGGGTGTACCTCAAGGTAGTATCTTGTCTGTAACTCTGTTTTCTGTTAACATTAACAACATCACTCAGTGTTTAAAACCTGGTGTGGATTGCCAGTTATGTGTTGATGATTTTCAGATTTGCTATATATCGTCCAATATGAGTATTATTGAACGTAAGTTGCAGCTTTGCTTGAATAAACTTCATCAATGGGCAACTGATAATAGTTTTTTTTAGTTTTTTTAAATTTTGTTTTCTTCTTTAACGACGCACTCAACACATTATAATTACAGTTATATAGGCGTCGGACATATGGTTATGTCGAGAAAAAACCCAGTAGTTAGCTGACGGGAATCGATCCTAGACCAACCGCGCATCAGGCGGGCACTGTACCACTGGGCTATGCTGCCCGCTTCGATTATCAAAGGCAAAAACGGTGTGTATGCATATCTGCAAGAAAAGAGGTCTACACTTAGATCCACAGTTGTTTTTGGACAAAAATCTAATTCCAGTTGTGGAGGAGACCAAATTTCTAAGGATTATATGCGACAGGAAACTGTATTGTGTGCCTCATGTTAAATATGTTAAAAAAGAAGGGCTTAAAAGCTCTGGATAGTTTAAAAGTTATTGGTAATATGGAATGGGGAGCAGACCGCAAGGTTATGCTCCATATCTTGTGAGGTCAAAACTAGATTATGGATGCATTGTATATGGGTCGGCATGCAAGTCTTACTTGCAGATACCAGATCCGATACACAATCAGGGACTTAGGTTTTGTCTTGTTGCTGTTTTTTACATCTTCTGTAGAGAACATTCATGCTGACGAACATGAACCTTGTGTGGGTGCTAGGCGTGCAAAGTGTTATCTGCAGTATGCCACCAAGATTAACTCATTACCAACACATCCTACCCATGACGTGATAATTTGACAACCAATATATGAAGTTGTTTGATGCAAATGCTATTCGTACATTTGGTCTTCACATTAAATGTGGGTTTTTTGGTGGGTTTTTTATCGCTTTCCAACACTGATATATCAGACACTTCGAAATCTCCTTCATATATATATTTATTTTTTTGAAGAAAGATCATACCGATCCTTTTGTTTATAAACAGTTTTTCATGGAAATTCAAGACATGTACAGTGATTACTTTCCTGTGTATACAGATGAATCACTGGATGGACATTATGTGGCTTGTACTACAGTCTTTCCATCAGACAGCATTGTTTCCATGAGACTGCCTGTCTCAGCATCAATCTTTAATGCTGAAGTGTGGATAGTCATTAAGGCCTTAGAAGAAATCAAGGATTCTGGTGCATCAAAATATATTACCTTTACCGACTCACTTTCGTGTCTCCAAGCTTTACGAAATATGAAGCTGGACCATCCCTTAATAAGGATGGTGATACGAAAGTGTGTCTTTTAAAATATTTTTAATAAAGATGTTGTATTTTGTTGGGTGAGCACTGTCGGTGTACTCTGACGGTTCGTCACATTTTGGTGGAGTGTAAGCATTTGTCAGGAACTCGGAAAGATATTTTTGGTACGGGATCTGTAATGGAATCATTCCAACTTATTTTACAATTTTTACGTGATACTGAATTTTATTCAACATTTCAAGTTGATATATCTGTGATATTTGTATTTTTACACAGTCCTTTCAACTCTGTTTTTAATTAATTCTCGATTTTTTATATTGATGTTGATCATCAAATGGTTATTGCATTTGCCATAGTTTGACGCCCAATAGCCGATATATGTTTCATGCTGGGGTGTCGTTAAACATTCATACATTCATTCATTCATTACTTGACCCATTCATTTATCTTTAAACAAGATCCTCCACCTCAGTGTGGACACAGCCAGTGTAGTCTGACTGTGCACCACATTTTGGTGGAGTGTATTCAGGTCAAGATAACTAGAAAAACATATATTAGGACATCAATCTTTGATGGAATCATTTCGATTCCAACCAGAAATTATTTTACAATTTTTATGTGACACTGAGTTTTATTCTAAATTTTAATTATATTTATCTGTCATATTTGTATTTTTACACAGTCCTTTAGACTGTGTTTTTATTTAACTGTTGAATTGTTATACTGATGTTGATCATCACATTGGTTTGCATTTACCATAGTTTGACACCTAATCTCTGATGTATTGTTCATGTTGAGGTGTCGTTTAACATTCATTAATTCATTGCACAGCTATAAACCGAAAAGCTGAGGGGACGAAACATCTAGGGTATAAAACCGAACAAAATTTCCATGGACAAACCTTGGGTAAGAAATGTTCCGTAACCTTACGGAACAGTCAGCTTCAGGCTAAATCATACATTAGGCCAAACAAAATTAATATCTGATGCCTGGTTACCGTGCGTCGATTTTGACCTTCGCACGCCAATTATTATTTAAAAAAAATAATTCCTCGCGTTATGACGACAAGTTTTGCCGATGTAAATGGAATGCACGTCGGTAGAAACAGTTGTCTGCCCGGACATAATCTCCTAGGAATACAGATCCTAGGTTTAATATGCATAGGAAGGCAAGTCCTAGGACTTACGTCCCTTAGGAATACTGGTCTGACTGTCAGGATATCAAGTGAGGGCCAGATTTGAAATGAAAATGACCGATTCTGGAACACAACATATATTTATAGTCCTATTACTACAAAGACGCCATAGAGGATTCAAAATAAATCAGTCTGCATTTTTATATGGATAACATTACAACTAATGGTCACGATTTTAGGCCATCTCATTTTGCCCCAACATGCCCATTGCCCCGTCCCCCACCCCCTCACTTGGGGGAGTGTAAAGCCCCCTATCCCCAATTCCACCCAGTCCCGAACGCTTACGATATTTCTAACGGTCAGTTAATAATACAGAGACCCTTTCTCCATTCGTCTCTTATGCTTTTTATGGTCAAAACTGCCATAAGTCAGTCAGTGATAATTAATGTCACGCGTTTTGATGCTATTTTTAATTGTTCATCAATAAAAGTCAATTTTGCATACTTATTATTCCTGCTATTTTTATAGTGTAGTAACTGGTCATTCTAGTACTAGTTATTAGTTATTAGTACTAACTACTTTAACTAAGTACAGTTTTTTACAGTTTCATGTCATGGATTTTCAGGAATCATATACATGTAATAAGCAAAATATCGGAAATAAATTCCAGAAGACTTGGAACACTAGAATTGAAAGTCACGTGGACTAGGATTACAAGAAATAAAGGTCCCACCGACTTACATTCCTCGGAATGCATGCCCCACAGACTAGAATCCCGAGGAATGGAAATCCGATCAGACAAAGATTAAGACAATCAAAATTAATCAGATTGTCACTTACCGTCAAAATATAAACTAACACAACATTATTTCTGTATCTTTATATCTGTAGTTGAATTATATACTTTTGAAAAGAAAAGAAAAACAAAACAAAAACAAAACAAAAAAAACAAACAAAAAACAGAGAAAGATATTCGTCCTACTTCAATATGTTAACAAGTTAACAAAAAAGTAAGACGATTAAGACAATTCGCTCGCATGTCTAATCAACAGTCTTATGACGTAAACATATAATAACGTTCATACTCAAACTTAACAATATTTTTGACACACAGAGTTGAACCCACAGTAATGTTAAGAGACTCATACACTTATCCATCACACTACGAGGGAAGACTGCCAAAACCTCACTTTTTCTCGTGTCTTTCTGGCAGCTCGTGCAAATTGCAGAGCATAATAAACGGGCATCTAATTTGCCAAACTATTATTTCTGTCACTGCTATAGAAGGATTTAAGTAAAGCAGGAACACAAGTTTTATGATAAACACAACTTAAACATAGACCACATATGAAAGTCTAGGTAGAACTATGGTTCCTATGCTATGGATGTCTGAAAGGACTACTGTTCCTAGGAACACACATAATGTATAATAATAAAAAACGCAAAGCATTGTCATCTACATATTTGTAAGAAGAAATGTATATAACAACTTGTGTTATATTGGAACTTTGTTTTGACTTGTGTAATAGTGGTGCAAAATTAACGTGATCGACATATAAGCAAAATTATTTAAATTTACCTGTTCTTTTTCGACTTTATTTTGAAGAGAGTGTCTGTCTTCCATCTCTACGTCTTTACTATTATTTCTGTCACTGCTATAGACGGATTTAAGTAAAGCAGGAAGACAAGTTTTATGATAAACACAACTTAAACATAGACCACATATGAAAGTCTCGGTAGAACTATGGTTCCTATGTTATGGATGTCCGAAAGGACTACTGTTCCTAGGAACACACATAATGTATAATAATAAAAAAACGCAAAGCGTTGTCATCTACATATTTGTAAGAAGAAATGTATATAACAACAACTTGTGTTGTATTGGAACTTTGTTTTGACTTGTGTAATAGTGGGGCAAAATTAACGTAATCGACATATAAGCAAAATTATTTAAATTTACCTGTTCTTCTTCGACTTTATTTTGAAGAGAGTGGCTGTCTTCCATCTCTACGTCTTTACTATTATTTCTGTCACTGCTATAGACGGATTTAAGTAAAGCAGGAAGACAAGTTTTATGATAAACACAACTTAAACATAGACCACATATGAACGTCTCGGTAGAACTATGGTTCATATGTTATGGATGTCCGAAAGGACTACTGTTCCTAGGAACACACATAATGTATAATAATAAAAAAACGCAAAGCGTTGTCATCTACATATTTGTAAGAAGAAATGTATATAACAACAACGTGTGTTGTATTGGAACTTTGTTTTGACTTGTGTAATAGTGGGGCAAAATTAACGTAATCGACATATAAGCAAAATTATTTAAATTTACCTGTTCTTCTTCGACTTTATTTTGAAGAGATTGTCTGTCTTCCATCTCTACTTCTATACTTGTAGGACATTTTTCATCTGAAACCAGCTGATTGTCATCTCTACATGGCGGCTGTTCCTAGAAAAAGTGAAACAAACATTACTGACAGACGTACAACGAAACATTTCACAAAAACACGACCACCACTACCATCACTACCACCACCATCATCAACACTACAACCATCATCACCATCATCAGCATGACCACCACCTCCACTATCACCACAACCACAAGCATCACCATCACAATCATCATCATCACAACAGCCACCATCACCACCACCACCACCACCACTACCATCATCAAAACCACCACCACCAACAATGATGTGTACCTGTGTGTCTCCATCCTTCCTCTGAAGAAAGGATCTGTCCTTTAGTTCGTATGGTTCACTTCTAGAACAAGCTTTATCCGAGTTCAGCTGACTGACGTCTTCACCAGGCGACTGCTTCTATTAACACAACATAACTAAGTAAATAAATAAACAAACAACTACAAGCCATGTCTTTATGAAATTCAATATATACTTTATCAGAAAGATGCTGAAGTCATAACACTCTTGTGATATCACAGCCTTTATCAGAAATACAGCTATGATTTTTAAATTAATTACTTGATTTTAAATATTGTGTAATTTCTGAATGTAGCCAGTGTCAACGTCGTCACGTTAATGTAAACTGATGAAACGGAGGGGTACATCTACCAAACAGTTGACAGAGGCTCAATAATGTGTGTGTGCACCAGTGGCATTTATGACAGCAGTATATCGCGGTCTCATGCTTCTAATGAGACCATTAATCTCAGGAACAGTAATTGCATTCCATTCCCGGTTCAGAGCAATTTGTAGGTCATAGACATTAAGGATATGGGACGGTTTTCGCGTATCCTACGGCAAGTAGGTCCCATGCATTCTTATTTGGGGACAAGTCAGGGGACTTTGGTGGCCAGCTCAACACTTGGATGTGGTTCCGCTGAAGAAGATTAGTGGTTAGCCTGGCGGTATGTGGTCTAGCGTTGTCATGTTGAAACAGAAAGCCAGGATGCTGCTGCAGGAATGGAATGACCACTGGCGTAATGCTCTCGTCGCAGTGACGTTGGGCACCATGAATGCCGCCCAGACCATGACGCTGCCACCGTCATATCGTTCATGCTGAATGACGTTGTCTGCATCATATCGTTCTCCCCATCGCCTCCTTACACGACGCCTACCATCCGCAAACTGAACACAAAACCTGGATTCGTCTGTGAATAATGTCTGATCCCATTGTCTGCGTCGCCAGTGTTGGTGTATTCTGGCCCATCTCAGACGTTCTTGAATGTGGCGCGCTGTCAAGGGAACAGCAACAACAGGGCGACATGGTTGTAATCCAGCAGGATAGAGACAGTTAAGGACAGTTTTAGGATGACTTCTACTGCCTGTGGTTTGTTGCAAAGTACGGGCTAAACGAGGAGCACGTTCGAACCTATGACGTCGAGATGACGTCACTAAATACCTATTTTCCCTTGAAGTAGTTAACCGTGATCTACCAGAACGTGGTGTACACGTTATCGGAGTCGTGATATGGTACTGTCATGAACACGAAAGTACTGAGCGACGTCGTGTACGCGTTGGCCGGCGTTAAGCTGTCCCATTGCTTCCTGACGTTTACATTCCATTAAGCCTGGTCAGCGACCCATTATAACAGGATACATTCTTCCCTTTGTTTTTGGATAATGTTGGTTCAGTGCATCAAAATGTGATTTCTATACATCCGTATTGCAAGCACTTCTGCGACAGCACGAGTGCACCGCGTTTGCACGTGCAGTACACATAGCGGCGTGCGATATGACAAATGGCATATGCAACTAACATATTACGGAGTGTTATCACTTTATTTTAATTTATTTGGAAGCAACATTCATTTACAAAAAGTTGCTAAACGTTTTTGGTTAAGTATACATATTTATTAGCATCCTGCGCTATGAGAGAGAGAGATTATCTTGAGGTAATTACTTTGGTTCTGTTCTTAAAAGCGTGACAGACTGACGATGGTATCTATATGTGAAGCTGGACACAAGTAAAAAAACATTTCCTAGAAAATCATGATAAAACAAAAGGTGTTTGACTAATTTCTTCGCACAATGCATTTTGAGCACAGTGAATTCAGGTTTAAATTGGTAGGATCATATTTAAAGTTTGTTTCATTTAAGAACATCACTAGAAAACAATGACTTATTAATCATCGGTTAGTGGATGTCAAACATTTGATAATTTTAACATAGAGTCTTATAGAGGAAACACTATATATGTTTCAGTTAGTAGCAAGGAATTGGTATATGCATGATACCAGATAGGACAGCCTATATCACAGCCTTTGATATTCCAGTCAGAGTGCATGGTCTTTCTGAAATAGCCCAATGGGACCACCGACGGGGATTGATCCAAAAACAACCGTGCATCAGGCGAGCTATTTGCCACTGAGATAGTTCCAGAATTATATTCATATTATTCATATTATTCATATTGTATTAATGTCCACGTAGAATTATGTGGATACACACTCATGTTATAGGGTGGTGTTGGTGAAAAGCTGGACTGATCAAACAAAACTGCAGAACATGGGTTTATTATCGCCCCGCCACCACACACACACACACACACACACACACACACAC
>JAECMU010004390.1:15775-30953 GCA_016106625.1 Dracogyra subfuscus | reverse complement strand
ACATGCAAGACTCGTAACCAGATTCGCTGATCACGTGGTACAGGAGCACACGTGCTTGTTAATTTTGCAACGGAAAACGGTAGAGGCCTAAACCACTGTCTAGAAAAACAACTCGAAACTGGAATGGCGCATAACGAGGTCGCAAGACATCTTGGGGTACATCGAAACACGATACAGAATGTGTGGCGACGTTACCAACAGCAAGGCAACACTAGAGACAGACCACGTTCAGGTCCCGCGTGTGACGTCACAAGCACAGGACAGCCATATTCGGGTAACACATATTCTGAATCGATTTCGGGCGGCAACTTTGACAGGCTGAACCATCCCAGGACAGCTCGCAACCGTTCATTGGAGCACATCAGGCCGCGACGCCCAGCAAAACGTCCTGTTCTGCTACGACGTCACCGAAATGAGCGTCTAGCATAGAGTAGACGGCACTTACTATTCACCCTTCGCGACTGGTCAGGTGTGCTATTCACCGATGAGTCCAGATGCCATTTGGACAGTAGTGATGGTCGAAATCGAGTCTACAGACGTCTTAACGAACGCTACGCTGACGCTTGCATTGTGCAGCGTGCAGGTTTCGACGGCAGGAGCGTCATGGTGTGGGGAGGCATCACATCACACGGGAGGATGCAGCTGGTGATTGTGGGTGGAAATCTGACTGCCGTACGCTACAGAGATGAGATCATAAGACAGCATGTGCTCCCGTTCCTTCAAGGTCAACGTGGCGCCGTCATGTTGCAGCAAGACAACGCTCGCCCTCACGTCGCACGTGAAGTGACCGACTTCCTGAGACAAAAGAATGTCAACACACTGCCTTGGTCCGCTGTTTCGCCTGACCTGTCGCCCATTGAGTAGTTTGGGACGAAATGGAGAGACGCCTATGTCTTCTGCCAAACCAGCCACTGACCTTGAACCAATTGGGTCGTGACTTTGTTCAGGTCTGGAACAACATCCCACAAGGGTTTCAGAACCATCTGGTGTCATCAATGAGACGTCGTTGTCAGGCCTGTGTGCACGCACACGGTGGCCATACACGGTATTGACATTGTGAACTTACTTTCGATGCCACCCCTCTTTATGACCCAGAGATTGGTAACAACAATGCCAGACGTTTTGTCTTCTGGATTTGGTATTGTGCGTAAATGGCAAATAAATAATGTGTGAAATAATTGTGTTGATTTAATTACAAATAAGAAATTCACACCACTTTTAGTAATGCACTGGAACTTTTTTCCCGCTAGTATATATATATATATATATATATATATATATATATATGCCTTATGAGGTGTACATTATATTAGGCTGCACTGTAAAAACAGCAGTTTCAGTGTAGTTGTCAGATTCTGTCAGAATACACCAGATCTCGTTGTCATAAAAACATCTAGTTGAATACTTTTTGAAAAAAAAGGTATAAGTACAGTGATCAATACAGAAACACAAGGAACTGCTAGGTTTTCTTTTCAGCCCTAGTATTCTAATGATATGCTGCCACCAATATGTGTTCTGTCTGATACACGACCAGTTTGACACAAAATCTAGATAGATGTGGGTTTTGCTGCAGAGCACATCGACCAATGAATCACTTTTGACTTGGTGCATTTGGCAGTTCGTTAAAGAGTGACCGAATGTGTGGTATGGGTGTCCCTATTCCACTAAAAGCACAACGTGTCGCATCCTTACATTGCATGTGAACAATAATAGCCATTTGCTTTGTCCTCCAAATAATGAAGGCCATTTGAAGGCAAATAAGAAAACAATAAATTCTTTTTTTAGCGCGGCTCCTTATTTTTTAAACCCGTAAACAAAATATTCACATGTTTGCCAGTGAACATCTTTTTAACATCTCTGTCTCATTAATAAGATTGAAGATCATTTGTAGAACACTCAAAATTCGTTATAATAACTATTTTCTATATCGTAATAATTCGTTGTAAAAGCATAAATAACATACAATGTGTTTGGAATGCAAATTTTAATTGAATTGAGTTAAGTGAGCTCAAGTTAACACACAGATATGTTTCCAGTGTCTAGCTGTGTCCAGGTTATCCGTAGGTGAGCGTTCTAGTATAGATCTGAAATGAAAGGTCAACACATATGAGTAAGAGAATATCTCAGTGTATGGTTTTAAAGAGTTAATTTTATTTTTCTTGATTAGTGCATTAGTAATTTTATAAATATTAAATACTAAAATGTTACAAAATCTATTAATTTCAATTGTATGCCCAATACCCTGCGAAATGACAATAGCGTGTACATATTATTATATCATTATTATAGCATTCCCATTGACCCAATTAGTTCACATTTTATTAGATGATAGAGGAAGAAACTAATTTGAACAATGGAAAATTATTGTAGACCAAACACACATTCGCGGTTCAGTATTTTAACTAATGTATATTTGCTTGTCCTATTCGCGGCCCTTTCTGCCCCAGTCGTCCAATACTTTCAACTTTTGTTAGGCAATTGGAAGAAAAAAACTATTTTAAACGCAAAGGGATTATTGTAGAGAAAAACACACTTGCACATGCAGACACATACACATTTAAATGTTCAGTTGTTTACCTAGTACATCATTTTCTTGCCGTATCCGTATCCTCCCATGCCGCCGTATCCTCCCATGCCTCCCCAGCCGCCGTATCCTCCCATGCCTCCAAAGCCGCCCATGCCTCCAAAGCCGCCCATGCCTCCGAATCCGCCGTAACCTCCCATGCCGCCGTATCCTCCCATGCCTCCCCAGCCGCCGTATCCTCCCATGCCTCCCCAGCCGCCGTATCCTCCCATGCCTCCAAAGCCGCCCATGCCTCCAAAGCCGCCGCCATATCCTCCTCCGTAACCATAGCCGTATTTCGGTTTAATCATCACGGCACTTGTCAGAGCCAGACAGACCAGGGCTAGGAGTACGAGTTTCATCATCTTGAAAACTAAAATGGAATTAATTCTAATGACAACATTTTTCACGAAATTGGACGTCATGAATGAATTTAAATAAATAAAAAAAAATAAAAAAAAATATTCGTCTACATTGATAGGGAAGTGAACAAAAACGGGCATGCGCTAAAAAACTAGATGAAGAAGTTCACACAAAATATGTTTTGGGTTTTTCGTTCGTTGGTTTTGTTGTTTTATGTTGTTGTTGTATTTTTGTACGTTGGTTTCTTTGTTGGGTTTTGTTTTTCACTAGTATATTTCACTCCCATTCCAATTATTTATTATGTATTCATCTAGTTACCGTCGATATTGGACAGTTATTCATTATAAATATTAGGATGTAAGAATAAACTGTGCATTGTAATGTGAATTATGAAAATAGCAGTCACATATGCTTGCGTAGAGCCAGGGCCGTACCCTCCGGGGGGGCAGGGGGGGGGGGGCAGTTGCCCCCCCTGAGAATCTCGTTTTTTTTTTTTTTAAATATGTTAAGGTCAAGGTTTAATCTTTATAGTATGTTAAAAATTATTTATAAAATTTAGTGCCCCCCCATAGATTTTGGTCAGGGTACGGCCCTGAGAGCACATTGGTTTATTAATCGTCGGCTATTGGATGTCACACATTTGGTAATCTCGACGTATAGTCTTAGAGAGGAAACCCGCCACATTTTGCTATCAGTAGCAAGGGATCTTTACGCATCTCCCCACAGACAGAATAGCACATACTACTGCCTTTGGTAGACTTGTCAATATGCACTGGCTGGGATGAGAAATAGTTCAATGAGGTAACAGACGGGGATCGATCCCAGAACGACCTCGCATAAAGGCCAGTGTTTTAACATTTTTTAAAGATTTCGATGACCAATGTTTTCTAAAATTGCTGCATGATGGCTAATACACGCAGTTAATGAAACAGTGTTGAACTCGTCTTACACAAAACATTAGTCAAGTTTCCAAACATTTTTATAAAGTGTTTGCGAGATTACGCAATATAATGGATTCATTTATTGCCACTTCATCGCCGCTGTGAAAGTTATAGTGATGTCTAATTTCAACACAATACTAACAAATTATCACAAGTAAAATTATGAAAATGTAACTGGAATCAAGATTTTGGTACAAATGTTTTCCATACAGTACGTTCTATGATAATGTTATTTTGCATCATTTAAGGAAAATAACTTCTTACCACTTGTGACAGCCAATAGCCGATGTTTATTTTTGTGCTGGGTTGTGGTTAACAATAAGTTCATTAATTCATTCAATTGTCCATTAAAGAAAATAATCAAAATCACAATCAGCAGTAATACTAAGAACTAATCTAATTGGGAAACACGTTCATCAGCAAATATCGATCAGAACGGAATATTATAAAATTATCAATGTATTTTACTCACCTTGGTCGGGACGACTGTAGATTGGGAAGAAGGCGAAGGTGTGAGTGTTGAACAAGATTTCTCAGCCATTTTTATAGAAAATTTTTTATAACTTTGATGGATTCATGCTTCCTGCCTACAATTGCCACGAAATATTATTACGCTATTATTAGTCATATCTTGATTTTCTACCGTTTATTTTTCTTTCCTGTGGCGTTTTAGACTAAACTGATTAATTTTAAGGGAAAACGTCACTAATTTGTGTTTACGTATGCTTAATTATTTAATTGATCGATTGCGAACATATTTTCTTACATTTTTATCTATTTAAAGTAATAACATCCGCAGCTTCAGGCTGTGACGATCCTAAATGATAAAACAATTAGTGAATTCCAAATGATAAACTTACACAAACGTCATGTCTGACTGCTCTATGAATATATACCTTTCTTGGAATAATCACAATCAAACTGAAGAAAGGAGAATACGATATACAAACAGGAGTTTAAAAGATACGTGAAGACAAATAACGATGCCACATATGCGATCAAACCACTGGGCTCCTTTTAATGAAACCGATGTGTTAGGTTAACTGGAGTAGTTCTGTGGTACAGCGTAACGTATTCACCGACGGCTTGTATGATTGACTGATTGCTCTAGGTGGAACCAACGTTTTGTACGCCATATAACCGTAAATAAAATGTGTTGAGAGCGTCCTTAAATAAAGCATTTACTTCCTTTCGACCCAATTATTTCACCTTTTGTTAGGCAGATAAAAGAAGAAACTAGTTTAAACGTACGAGGAATAGTATAGACAAACACACACACTCTCTCTCTCTCTCTCTCTCTCTCTCTCTCTCTCTCTCTCTCTCTCTCTCTCTCTCTCTCTCTCTCTCTCTCTCTCTCTCTCTCTCTCTCTCCTGACATGTTCACACTATAACCTACCTGTTTCTCAAGGTCCTCCGTGGGTGCAGTGTGTATGTACTTCTCTGCACCCACCTATCATCCTCGTCCTCTACCGCTAATAAAGCTGGTCTGAACCACAGCACTAACAACCGCCGGTAGTAGGGGTGGATAGTAGGTGGTTACAAGTGCCTCTTAGCAATGCCAGAAGTAACTACTCTCACCGAAATGGTCAGATTAATCCCACATCAAACGCTGTATGTGACACATGCCGCGGTACGAGAGATAAGAATTGTGGTGTGGAGGATGGCAGCAAAAGAAGTTGAAAGATGAGATGGAATTCAAAGGAGATAAAGAAAAGTGGGCAGTTGATTAATAATTTGTTTAATAATAATGACTGTCCGTTATTTCTTTTTCGGGTGAGGAAATAAATGTTTGGCAAACATATGTATGAACGGCTTGCAGACTTGCCACGATACGCCCTAATCTATCGTGTCATTCTTAAAAGGAATGCTGTTTAACCGATCAAATGCGTAGGGCCTTCAAGGAACGTGGTCTGTCCCACTTACGTGCGTGACATCTGAATGACAAAACAACAGACCGTGCTCAAAATCACAGTCGAAAGGATGTTTTAGGCAAAGCACTGATTGCTTCCTTGCCTCACTATCAGGTGTTCGTGCCTGAGAGGACCGCCACTCTCATACTAGCTTGAAGAACAGGATAGAGCTCAGTGTAATATATACAGCTGTTGTTGAAGCCCAAACTGTTCCAACTGCCCAAGATGTCCCAATCAGGACATCTTGGGCGGACACCGGCGTACCCTACGTACCAACCCATCCACCTACCTGCATACATCTATACATACATACACGCACAGACATTCATGAATCAGTGGTTGGAATAGGAAACCTCAATAGCTTCACCAAAAGGATCGATCCTGCATTGTAGTCCATTTTAAACGAACTGATTTATAACCGAGAAAAATCCCAGTGGTTTGGATACACACAGTTTCAAAATGTCCATCTGTCTTTAAATGGTGTAACCAGATCACCATGACTGGTATAACAAAGAATTGTGTATGTGTCGTTCTTTCTGTTTGCTGCTGATGGAAGAATGTAACAGGTTTCTTTTCAAGACTTCGTTTCCGAAAGTATGTGGCATATCTTGGCCTAAGATGTCCAAATTGAGACATCTTGGGCAACTGGGACGTATTGGGCTTCAACAGCTGTTATGATAGGCACTCACTAATTACAGTAAAAACAGTTGTTCGTGAAAGGTTAAACCGTGGGCACACCTGGCATTGGTTATTATGTACTGATTTATATATATTGCATATATTTCGAGTTTGACTATTAGAGACATAGATATTAACACACTAACACAGTAGTATAATGAAATCCTTTCTAGCCTCACAAATTGTCTCATGCCATTATTGGGACTCGAACCTGTAGCACCGGATCGCACACACCTTGCAGATGTCCCACAGTATGCTCTCTTAAAATACAAATGTTATTTTAAAAATCATACGCTAGAACCTATAAGCTACACGGTCGATACCGTTTACGTGCATGAATCAGTGGGTAATTCTAGCACAGGCTTGTATGTATGTATGTATGTATGTATGTATGTATGTATGTATGTATGTATGTATGTATATACACTGGGGCTTTTTCTCGACATAACCATATGTCCGACGCCGATATAACCGTAATTAAAATGTGTTGAGTGCGTCGTTAAACAAACCAACAAAACAAACCAAAAAAAAAAAGTATGTATATAGGAATAAATGAACGCCCTGGTTCCATAATTAACAAACAAACAAAAGTATTATTTTCTAATTTTGTCACAAATTTAAGGTATCCAGAATAACATTCATAATACGCTCTTGAAATTGGATGCTAAATATGTTTGGTGGTGGTGGTGGTGGGGNNNNTTAAAAAGTTCATACAAAATGTATTATGATTATATTCCTTCTTCATTTTTCTGTTTATCATTAAGACATACAAACAGACATCAAGTGTTGCTTTCTGGTTTTAAATAAATAAAATTAGTAATCATTAAAATTTAAAAACAAAATAAAATACACATTGATGTGACTAGCAATTCATTCTTTATGAGCAGCACACGTATTCACTTCCTGGCCAGCGTTGTATGCCGTAAGTAGTTTGCCCAACGTATTTCATTAATTTCAAAGAGTGTACCAGAATCTAATTGGTTAAATTGTGTGCTTTGAGCCGTATCAGATAAATATTCGTGAAGGATTCCATGTGGCAACTGATGATTAAACACAACCTAAGAAGCACTAACCATTCTTCAAAATGTGAAACGTTTTAAAGGGACATTCCTGAGTTTGCTGCACTATTTTAAGATGTTATCGATTATTTAGAATAAACGTGTTTCTGATCGTTCCAATATTTGTACTAAGTTAATTTTTATTTTATTTCTTACGAAATTATTTGAGCTTCTTACAAATATTAAGACGACCAGAAACACATTAAATATACAGACATTGATATTCTAAATAAGAATTTTTTTTTAAATATAATATTGAAGTTTAATCGTAGAAATATTTTATTGGTCGGAAATATCCTACAATGGAGCAAACTAGGGAATGTCCCTTAATTATGTTAATTGAATTTCGAATCGTTACATTGGATCACATAAATAAGAACATACATCACTGTCATTCGAGTTTGTATTTTAATCAGTCTTTGATGAATGTTTCTATATAATTGCAAAAAGATTAAACGTTTGAGTGCTTGAAATGTCATGTATGATTACTCGGTTCTCTTGTCTAATGGTTTCCTCCTAATACCAGATCACCAGCTACAGGACGAAATATACCGTGAAATATTTTATTTTCGTGGTTTTCCACATTTCGTTGGGTATTTAAATTCGTGGATCAAAAGGCATTATCATAACTTTGTATTACTAGCTGACTGCACTAATCCAAGAATTACACGAAAATATGACCACCGTGAATAAAAGTGTTCCTACAGTCTTTATACCTTAACCTTTATTGATAACAGCTAACTTTAAAAGTTCATCAATACAAGTCATGCTTATTATTCCTGTTATGTTTACATTGTAGTAACTGTTCATTATACTAACTACTTGAACTAAGTACAGTTTTCAAAGTTTTATTTCAGGGATTTTCGGGAATTACTAGTATATAAATATATGTAATAAGCAAAATATCAGAAATAAATTCTAGAGGACTAGGAATACTAGGATTTAAGGTATTGCAGACTAGGAGTACCAGGAATAAAAGTCCCACGGATTTCGACGTTTACGTTGGGCACGTCAGTTTCAACGTTGGAAACATCGGAACTGGCAACGTGTACTATTTTCTGATGAGAGCGGGTTCCAGTTATTCAGAGCTGATGGCAGGACTCGTATATACCGACGTGCAGGAGAGAAAACAGCTCCGTGCTGTGTTCAGGAGACTGAACCGTTTGGTGGTGGCTCTGTGATGGTTTGGGGCGTTATCTGTGGCCAATAGCGGACAGACCTTATTGTCATTGACGGAAATCTGTCCGCGTCGGATCCATGCTTGCATTCTTGCACATGGTGGTCATACACGCTATTGAAACGTGTTCTTTGTGGTCAAATTTATTCACCTTCGTTATGAGTAGTCCTTTATGAAATCGCACATTTCATCCCTAATGCTGTTGTGAACTGTGATATTATAATGGTATTGGTTTTATTGAGTATACTCGTGTTTATTTATCGCCAAATTATTATACTTTCAAAATATTTGCATCAACTTGTGTTTTCTGTTGTTTTTAATACTTTGAAAAAAATAGTTGGTATACTTTCTTTTGAAAGATATATATATATAACATTTTTTCGCTGCATATTGTTTTCGGTTTTTTTCTTCATATTTGTTCCTGTTGGACACATGGACATATAGCTTACTTTATATCTGTAGTTGTATTATATATTTTTGATAAAAGCAAGGTATTCGTCCAACTTCAGTTTGCTAACACAAATGTATTACAATTACAAGTCTATGACGTTAAAAATAATTCACTTGATACTCAAGCTTAATTTTGTTTTTGACAGAGATTTGAAGTTCAGGAATCTTAAGACAATCGTACACTTATCCATCACACTATGAGGGAACCCATCCAAAAGCTTACTTTTTTCGTGTCTTTCTGGCAGCTCGTGCAAATTGCAGAGTATAACAAACGGACATCTAATTTGCCGGACTAGTATTTCTGTCACTGTTGTAGAAGGAATTTAAGTCCGAGAGGAATACAAGTCCTAGGACAAAAACAACTTAAATATAAACCAGGTATGAAAGTCTGGGCAGGACTATGGTTCCCAAGCTATGGAGGTCCGATAGGTTTACTGATTCTAGGAACCGAGGTCCGTAGAATCTCGGTTTCCACGGACCTACGTTCCTTTTACACCGGTCTGGGATCGATCCTCGTTGGTGGGTCCATTGGGCTACTTCTCTCTCCAGCCAGTGTACCACGACTGGTATATTAAAGACTGTGGTATGTGTTATCCTGTTTGTGGAATAGTGCATATAAAAGAGTCCTTGCTGTTAATCGAAAAGAGTATGCCATAAAGTGGCAACAGCAGGTTTCCTTTCTCAATATCTGTGTGGTCCTTAACCGTATGTCAAACGCCAAATAACCGTAAATAAAATATGTTGAGTGCGTCATTAAATAAAATATTTCCTTTCTTCCTTTTGATCACCCCCATCCCTCACCAAATAGGCACCAACGCTAGAGAGGTACATACTCTGCAATAAGAATATTTAAAATAAAAAGATAATTAATATAATGCAAATATCATATTTTTGTACTTCAGTTATTATTATTATTATTATTATTATTATTATTATTATAGTTTAAAATATCAGTATATTGTGTCTAACAGATAATTTTGTTCGTATACATGTATAATACGTGCAAGTTATAATTATTGCGAGTACTGATATATCTACCATGCTTCGAATTATGGATACTGTTTTCGAGTTTTCAATTTTAAATGTTTAAGCATTGATTAGTTGGACCAACACGCAAAGAATAAATTGCTTGGTTATGCTTATGTAATATGTAGCCTAAGCTAATTAAATAGACAAGAAAGCTTTTCGTTTCGTTTACATTACAATTCAATTTTCATGTGTACCATCGGACATCTTGGAGTTCAGACGGAACAAAAATCTTGTATTCCTAGCAGATAAAGGTCGGGCGGACAACTATGGACTTGCATTCCGTATACACCGGATTCAGTAGAGATTGAGCACATCACTAGACTTAATAGCACCGAGTTTCACCTACTTCAGAGGTGCGATAATAGGTGTCTCCCGAGTGTATAACCCCACACGGGGAATGAATACCTGGCATAGACTGCAGGTTCTGTGTATCCCGTGCTCGAGTGAAACCAAGATAGGTCAACTGACAGCAAGTGATTAGCACGGTGCTAAGACCCTCGGTTGGCATCCTGGCACCGGCTTCTAATCTAAGTCGAGTTGTAATGGGTATCTGCTAGGCCATAACACCGACTTGGCCGCTAACCTACGTATCCAGGATAGACAGCTCAGAAGGCTGAGGTGTCCCCAAGACAGGTTGCCTGAAAGTTAGTAAAACAATCAGGTTCAAATGTGAGAGCGGCAACTCGATTCCAGTAAGTACTCTTCCGAACTTTAATTGGATAGACAGTGGAGCAGATATCTAACAACACATGTCCGAGATGTTCACGTCTGGCAAAAAGAATATAACTTTGGTTATAGAGGATTCAAGTCATGCTGGTTCAAACACTGCCAAGCTGAAAATATAATCATACCTAATATGCCGGAAGATATCGTGCACTCCTTTACAGAAGATACCGTGCACTTATTGACAGGATTACCGTAATCTAAATTATATAAAATAGTTTTGTTAAATAGTTGAATCATTGTTACTATTTGGCTAGTAACCATCCTACGGGTCGTAACTAATGTTTCACACTTGATGCACCAATAATTTAAATTATCTACTCATAATCACCAATCAACTAAAATATGACATTCATCTGATTACAGTATCCGACATAGAACCATTAGTTCGTTTTCGTTGTTAACCCCTTTCTTCTAGTGATGGCAGCATTGTTCGTGCAAAGAGAGAATGCACCAATATGTGGTCTGTCTGATACACGACCAGTTTCACATGTAGGAGCTAGGCAGCTTTAGTTGGTAGGAATGTTTCCTATCTGGCGATTCCCATATGCAAACGAATGAGGTGGGTTGGGATGGGGTTTTGGGGGATTTCGGTCTTCATTTACTGTACATATGTGTGAGGTTTTGGTGCATTTGACAGGTGGTTATTATATATATTTTTTTTTTTTTTTTTTTAATTTATGTACCGCATATATTACCATGGCCATCACTTAAATGTGTCATTTAGATGCTATGCAATGAGAAATTGTGGCCATTTTGACATCATGAAAATTAGTTTAAAATTTCAGCGTCTCTGTCTATTGTTTTTCAGACCCCTCTCCCCCACCCCCCCCCCACCCCCCAACTTCACCCCCAACAAAAAAAAAAAAAATAATTAAAAAAAAATACTATATGATAACTATATTTTCTATCTCGTCATGTGCACAAATAACATACAAGGTATTTGGAATGCTTTACTTTAATTTCAAAGTGAGTTAAGTGAGCTCAGATTAACACACAGTTGTGTTTTCAATGTCCAGAGGTATCCAGGTTATCTGCAGGTGAGCGTTCTAGTACAGATCTGAAATGAAAGATCAACAGATATCAGTAAGAGAATATCTTAGTGTATGGTTTTAATTATTTAATTTTTATTTTTCTTGATTAGTGCATTGATACTTTTATAAATATTAACTACTAAAATTTCACAAGGTCTTAATTTCCACTGTATGCTCAATACATCGACAGCGAGTTCGCATGCATATTATTATATCATTCCTTCGACCCAATTAAGCTCGACGTAGCTCAGTGGTACAGCGCTCGCTCGATGCGCGGTCGGTCTGGGATCGATCCCCGTCGGTGGGTCCATTGGGCTATTTCTCGTCACAGCCAGTGCACCATGACTGGCATATGAAAGGCTGGCGTATGTGCTATCCTGTCTATGGAATGGTGCATATAAAAGATCCCTTGTTGCAAATCGGAAGTAGTAGCCCATGAAGTGGCGATAGCGGGTTTCCTCTCTCAATATCTGTGTGGTCCTTAACCATATGTCTGACGCCATATAACCGTAAATAAAATGTGTTGAGTGCGTCGTTAAATAAAACATTTCCTTCCTTTCGACCCAATTATTTCACCTTTTGTTATGCAGATAAAAGAAGAAACTAGTTTAAACGTACGAGGATTATTATAGACAATCACACACACTCTCTCTCTCTCTCTCTCTCTCTCTCTCTCTCTCTCTCTCTCTCTCTCTCTCTCTCTCTCTCTCTCTCTCTCTCTCTCTCTCTCTCTCTCTCTCTCGCATTCATACACATTTGAAGATTTAATGTTTTGCCTAATATATAACAAATTGCCGCACCCGTAGCCCTTTCCGCCCGAGTATCCTAATTATTCCAGCTCAGTGACAAGGTACAAGTCTTTACCTAGTAGTACATTTTCTTGCCGTATCCGTATCCGCCGCCCATGCCGCCAAAACCGCCGAAGCCTCCCATGCCGCCATAGCCTCCGTATCCTCCGTAACCTCCCATGCCTCCCCATCCTCCGAATCCTCCCATGCCTCCCCAGCCGCCATATCCTCCCATGCCTCCAAAGCCACCCATGCCTCCAAAGCCACCTATGCCTCCAAAGCCACCGATGCCTCCAAAGCCGCCGCCATATCCTCCGTAACCATAGCCGTATGAAGGCTTCACGATGATACCAGCACTTGTCAGAGTCAAACAGGCCAGGGCGAGGATCACGAGTTTCATCATGTTGAAAACTAAAATGGAAATAGTTCTAATGAGAGCATTTTTCATCTTCACTGATATTGGTATTAGATGTCACGAAAGCGGGCAGCGTGGCCCAGTGGTACAGTGCCCGCCTGATGCGCGGTCGGTCTAGGATCGATCCCCGTCAGCTGACCACTGGGGGTTTTTTCTCGACATAACCATATGTCCGACGCCGATATAACCGTAATTAAAATGTGTTGAGTGCGTCGTTAAACAAACCAAAAAAATTAAAAATAAAATAAAGATGTCACGAATGAGAGCATTTACCTCATGAGAAGAACAAAAGTATTATTTTTCATTGATAGGGAAGTGAACAAAAAAGGACATGCGCAAATAACTATTAGGTGAAGATGTTAACACAAATAGTTGTGCATAACATGTTTCGGGTGTTTTGTTTGGGGGTGGGTGGAGGGTTGGGGGGGGATTTTGTTTGGGGATTGTTTTATGCTTGGTTGTATTTTCGTAGGCATTTTTATGTTTTCTTTGTTTTTTATATCCCGATGAAACTAAAACAAATAACAGAAATCCTTATTGTGTGCAGAAGTTGAACCCGTTCTGAATTTAACTGCGGTAGGTGCCATGTAACTTAACGTAAATGTGGTATATAAAGAATAAATTAACATACAATATGAGGACATACATATGTAAATAATACAATATTTGCTATAATATTTCGTTCCCTTTCCAATTATTTCCCATGGGTTCACTTTTAGTTTACCTTAGGTATTGGACAGTTATTCATTATAATGTGTACGAATAAATTGTTCATGTGTAATGTAAATTCTGTAAATAGCGGTCACATTAGTTAAGTACGTGGTTCTGTAAAGAGAGACTTAGGAGCATTCGCCAACTTCACACCAGTTTTATGATTTTAATATATAGTTAAATTTCTCAGCATGTCCTCCAGCCCTTCATTGTTTTTAAACTTATTACTCCTGTAGCAGTTAGGTAATGATTTCTTGGAGAATCAATAACATAGACTTAAGTGAGTTATGCTAAATGATGGTAAAGATATTAACATTTATCATGCATATTATATTTTCGCTTCTTGTTTTTTCGGTGGAATGATCATACTGTAAAACTGCAAAATACGAGGGTATCAATATAAAAACATAGCTAACTAATACAAGGTATACTACACCTACCTACTGTTTACATTGTATAAAACTTAATAAGAAATTTATTTTCTAAACGCACTGTACAACATATATTTTTATAGTTTTGTTAATCATCAGCTATTGGATGCTAACTATTTGGTCATGTTGACGTATAGTCTTAAAGCGGCATTCCCTGGAATATTTTTTTTATTATATAAGCATATAGAACAGAAAATCCCATTATGTTTGGTACATATATGGCGCCGCACTCATCATTGGTTTCACTACGCCGGCTTATCCAGGTCAAAAACAAGCGGGCAGCGTGGCCCAGTGGTACAGTGCCCGCCTGATGCGCGGTCGGTCTAGGATCGATCCCCGTCAGCTGACCACTGGGGTTTTTTCTCGACATAACCATATGTCCGACGCCGATATAACCGTAATTAAAATGTGTTGAGTGCGTCGTTAAACAAACCAAAAAAAACAACAAAAAAAAGGTCAAAAACATAGCCAATATTTTGAAAGTGGAACACTTTTGACGGGCTCCTACCGATCTCAGTCTTCATTGGCTTATAACAAATGTGAAATTCCCCAACAATAGATCGCGTCAGATTTCGCAGTTTATGAACAAATTTAACTGACTTGATTGAGAGATCGTCTCATAACTCCAAAACATATTTATATCCATAGTGGTATGTTTTTCCAGGGGTCGGTGGGTGGGGGATTTGCCTTGACATTTTGACAGTGGCCAGCTGTGGGCATACGCTTTACATGTAAGGGAGTGTTACTAATTACGTAACGCTCTTCGGGTAGAGGAAGATGGTACTGTCTTCGATTTACGTAACATTTTTCAAGACTATATGTTATTTGTATTCATTACTTAGACCTATAAAGGTGTGTGTGGTTGGTTGTTGTTGTTGTTTATTTTGTGCGGGGGTTTTGTGGGGGG
>JAECMU010004390.1:420-11201 GCA_016106625.1 Dracogyra subfuscus | reverse complement strand
ACACAACTTCATGTGTTCAGACAACGCGTTAATGCCGCCGTGTACCAAAATGACGTCATCAACAATCACGTCGTTCCCTTCTTTGCCGCTCACCCACGTGTGCGCTTGCTGCAGCCAGACAATGCTAGGCCGCACACTGCCAGGGCAACACAGGCGTTGCTGGCTCAGCACAACATCCCAATGTTGCCGTGGCCAGCCTTATTACCAGACATGGCGCCTATCGAACACGTCTGGGATGAAATTGGACGTCGCCTTCAGGCTCGCGGACAACCTCAGAATCTCCAGGCGCTGGAGGCAGCATTGGTCCATGAATGGAACTCACTCCCTAAGGCATTCTTTCAATGGCTTGTCAACTCAATGAGGAGACGTTGCACTGCCTGTTTGAATGCCCATGGTGGTCACACGCGATACTGACTTTGACAATGCTACAGGTCGTCTCTTTGACATTTTTAACATGGACCCCCACCCTACTTCATGAAATGAAACAATAGCCAAAAAGGAATTCAATCAAAAATTTCCAACACCAATGTGTGCCGAATTGGTGTAGCTCCAAAATAAATGTTGAAATCTTCATTTCGTTTTGTTTTTTTAATATTTTATATCCAATTTAATGAGAACCTGCGTTTCTTTTGCGTTTTAGTATATAATGTAGAGTCGAATAGTTCTAATTTACTTTCGATTGATAGGTTATTATCTTTAGATTTCGATAAAATGAAATGCATAGCTTTTGCTGCTCGGTGGTTTTGTTAGCAGTTTTTGGTTGTGTTGAATTTATTAAATTTGCTTACCAGGCATTTGTGTGCCTTTATATTCTCAATTACCCTATTTCCATGCGAAAATATGTTAGTTTAATCCTTTGCATTACCCTTACGTGTTACTACTTTAGTTTTGACTAAGTTCACTTTGAGTTTCCAAGTATTGCAATATTATTCGAAAAAGCATTTAATGTATGTTATAGGCCAGACGTTGAGGAAGCTAGTAAGCGAGTCGCGTCTGCGTACAGAAGGCTTAATAGACATAAACCTGTTTCAAGACATATACCTAAGTTGTCTGTTGCATTAATAACAACCGTACCGTTTTCGCTTTTTAAATGATCGAAGACGATCGTGCGTTACTGCATACACCGATCTACTGATTGCTGCCGGAATAAAACAGAACTTTATTGCCTACGAGTACAGCATAACGAGGGCCATATTTATCGTACGATTTCCCTCGTATGTCATAACTAAATCGTATGTCCTCCTGGCATTGTCGTTTAACGATTGGCTGTTGTAAGAGTACATTTATTTCTGATTGGCTGATACGACATTCCACAGTAAGCTTGACTGTTTCGTTGCAAATGATGTGAACCACAACATTTACTGTTTCCTGGTTATTACTTAATACATTTAACTCGTTACTAATTAATTCAATTATTGTGTATATGTGTGCGATTTGGTATAAAAATGTTTTACAATTTACAGCTGTTGATACATCTGTACTCTTTAGTTATGGGCGTATACATATGACGTCACTTTAGAACGGGTTGTGATTTGGTTTTTCAAGACAGTAATGAACAAGCATTACTCCGCCATTAAGGAAACGTTATTTTGTAAACAATTACTGGAATGTTCATTTAGCAGTACAGTTCTACGGGTAATAAACAGAATATTACATTCGTGTTCATGACAGACGATGTTTACGACACTCGTGCCTAAATGATCGCTCGGGAAATATGATAATTTAGGCACTCGTGTCGTAATCATCCTCAGTCATGGACACTCATATAATATCCTCTATTTATTATATCCAGGCCGTTAGGCAACGGCGTATGGGAAAACATGAACAAATACATAATATAATATGTGACAAGACAGGACAGGGTTTAAAGGAGTAAATAAAGAGTAAATAATATAGTATATGAATAGTTAAATTATATAAATAAACAGTGTTAGTACTTTTGTAGCCTTCACCAATCAGAAAATTAAATGATTACTGAAAGTTAACCTGGGATAATTTATTGAACAAACAACAACAGCTAATGTTTTTGTTTATGTGTTAAAGAAAATTCTCTCCCATTCTGCCTACATCCAACATTGGCTACGCTCAGTTATCTACTGTATGAAAAAGGTGGATCATGCCTGTTATTGTTGTGTCTCAAAGCACTACAATAATATTGTATTATATAAACAATTAAGATTATTATTGCCGGCCTCGATGGCGTCGTGATTGGGCCATCGGTCAACAGACTGGTAGGTACCGGGTACAGGGTTTTTAATCCAGATACCGACTCCAAACCCTGAGTGAGTGCTCCGCCAGGCTCAATGGGTAGGTGTAAACCACTTGCGCCGACCAGTGATCCATAACTGGTTCAACAAAGGCCTAGGTTTGTGCTATCCTGCCTGTGGGAAGCGCAAATAAAATATCCCTTGCTGCTAATCGGAAAGAGTAGCCCATGAAGTGGCGACAGCGTGTTTCCTCTCAAAATCTGTGTGGTCCTTAACCATATGTCTGACGCCATGTAACCGTAAATACAATGTGTTGAGTGCGTCGTTAAATAAAACATTTATTTCTTTCTTTCAATTAACATTACATTGAAGATAATCAACATAATTGGGGTTTAGATCACCTTCCCCGTGCAACCGAATTTACAGACTATTTGATATCAACCTGGGTTGATAACGATTCCGTGTTTCAGGTAGCTATATGGAACGAGCATAGCAACATTGGTCCTAGATGGTAGTACTAAATCAAATAACGACCGGCTGGGTCAAAGTTCGAGATGCACCGAACGTTTGATAGAGATGTTAACAACACAAATCCTGTGATTAGTGGTAAATGTGAGTGTGTTGGGTGTAAAACGTTTCATCTGGGCAAAACAATGAATACAATTGTATTTCATCTATATAGTACCATTGTGTCGATTAGACTTGTGCTTGAAATATGTGAGGGGTACCTGTAATAAACGTACTCACATTTAGTGTGGAACTAGGGTAGTCATAGACGCTAGCCGTTATCTCAGAAATGAGCAGCTTCACCCCGAATGTTTCCTGATTCACTTTAAGAGTGAAGAGTTGTAGTATTTAGTTTCAAGGTGGCCACCAGGGAGCGACACGCCAAGGCGAGGATTGTGACTTTCATCATCAAGTATGGCTGGAATGAAAACGATTATTTATAATAATAACTTTAATAACATTTGAAACTATATACTACAACCCTTCACTCTTAATATGTCTTTAATTTCATGAAAAATTGCTTATAAACAACAGCATCTGTACGATCATTCTTGAGATGCGAAAGATTAAACACAATTAATGCGCAGACCAAATGTACGAATAGCATTTGGCCATTCATCAAACAACTTCATATATGTGTTGTCTAATACCGCATTATGTGTAGGATGTATTGGTAATGATTTTATCTTGGTTGCGTACTGCAGAGAAAGCTTAGCACGTCTAGCGGCCAAACAAGGTTCGTGTGCATCAACGTACACGCTTTCTACAGGAGATGTTCTAAACGCACCAATACAAAGCCTAAGTTCCTGATTGTGTATAAGATCTAGCATCTGCAAGTAAGACTTAGGTGCCGACCCATACACAAGGCATCTATAATCTAATTTTGACCTAATTAAAGATCTATACAGAAGGAGCATAACCTTGCGGTCTGCTCCCCTTTCAGTATTACCAATAACTTTCAAAATATTGAGAGCTTTCAAGCCCTTCTTTTTAACATGTTTAAGATGGGGCACAAAAGATAGCTTCCTGTCAAATATAACCCCCATAAATTTAGTCTCCTCCACAACTGGAATTGGATTTTTGTCTAAAAACAACTGTGTATCTAAGTGGAGACCTCGTTTCTGGCAGATATGCATACACACCGTTTTTGCCTTTGAGAATTTAAAGCCATTGTCAGTTGTCCATTGCTGAAGTTTATTTAAACAAAGCTGAAACTTACTTCAATGATACTCATATTGGACGATCTATAACAAATCTGAAAATCATCGACATATAACGAGCAATTCACACTAGGTGTTAAACATTGGGTGAGGCTGTTAATCTTCACAGAAAATAAAATTACCTTGAGGCACACCCATCTCCTGTGGGTGAATGTCAGTCAAAGTCGACCCCACCCGGACTTTAAAATATCTATTTTTCAAAAATTGAGCAATAAAAACAGGAAGTCGACATCTTAGGCCCATGCCATGGAGATCGTTTAAAATCCCATACTTCCACGTGGTATCGTAAGCGGTCTCCAAATAAAGCAGCACTGAAACCAAGAGCTCATTATGGATGAAAGCCTCCCTACAAAACGTTTCAAATCTAACAAGATGATCAACCGTGCTACGTCTAGATCTCAACACACATTGCACGCCAGTGAAGAATTTGTGAGATTCAAGATACCAGACAAATCTTCGATTGAACATTCGTTCTATGATTTTACAAATGCAACTTGTCAAAGCGATAGGGCGATAACTAGTAGGATTAGTTGGATCCTTACCATGTTTGGGAATAGGAATAATAATAGCTTTCCTCCAATCAAAAGGTAAGTCTCCAGAAATCCTGATGTTATTAAACATATTCAAAAGAACCTTCAAAGATGATTCAGGTGAATGCTTTAATAACTGATAATGAATTTCATCTGGTTCAACTGACGTATCATGGGCTCTACGAAGAGCATCCTGCAATTCCTCTATAGAAAAACGCCTTTTGTATCCTTCAGCATTTTCAGATGGAAAATTAATCGACTGCTTTTCAGCTTTAGTTCTGACAGATTATGAACTGTATTACTGGATTCTTTAGCTTTGATTTTACGGATCCTATTCCAGACAGATTTCACTGATGTTTGTGAATTCAACATGGAGACAAATGTTCTCCAAAATTATTGTTTACTCTGTCTAATCTCTCTGCGAGCCTTAGCCCTAGCAATACGAAATGCATCCAGGTTGTCTGCCGTAGGTTCACGTTTGAACCGCTCAAGCAACCTGTTTCGTTCCTTGAATGCATCTTTGCATGTATCATTAAACCATAGTTTATTGAAACGCTTTGGCACTGCCAAGTCTTAGGAATAGTTTCATCTGCAATGTCCTTCAAGATGGAAGTTAAAGATATGGGATCATCAGCATCAGTAATGGCAAATTGTTGCAGACGAGTGCTGCACAGATGCTGAAACTGACCCCAATTTGCCTTCGCCAACTACCACCTTTGAACCCTTTCAAGCGGATCTTTTATATGCACCATCCCACATACAGATTAGTACATACACGGCTTTTAACATACTAGTCTTGGTCCACTGGCTGGAATGAGAAATAGCCCAATGGGCCCATCGACGGGTGTCGATCCCAGGCCGACCATGCATCTTGCGAGCGTTGTACCACTGGGCTACTCTGTGTGGTTCTGGCTTTAAGGCACACAGTTCCTGTCTGTAGGATGGTGCATATAAAAGACTAATGGAAAAATGTAGTGTGTTTCTTCTCTAAGATTATAAAATGTGTAACATCCAATAGTCGACTATTAATATATCAATGTGCTCTAGTGGTATCGTTAAACAAACAACAACACAATAAGGCATAAAAAACAACATCTGTTTACGTCCATTGATACTGAGAGGTCTAGTATATACGCTGTAATTTTAACGTCTTTTAAGTTCAGTATATAAATTAATTGCTGTATTCATTTATTTAAAATATATTCATAACATTAACCTAATCAAGAAATACATTATTCAGAACATATGAAGGAAAACACCTTTAAAGCTCTCAAGGTATTTCACTTACCTTTGCTGGAACGACCGTGGATATGAGTATTGAACTGGAATCCTGAGATGACATGGATTTAATTTTCTGATTGCAATTTTTTTTTAAACTCACCCCTGGGGTTTCCTTTCTATCTTAAGGCATTTTACATTTAGGCTACTACATTTATTTTTTCAAACCAGAATGACACTAGTTAATATTTTGTATCATTGATTATTAATTGGTCAATTAAACATATAAGTTTTTGTATACCTGTATATGCATAGAAGTATGCATCTGGGGGCGGGAGAGGTCGTTGTTAATTGTTGTTGTGGACACACCTCTATGTAAAGAGTTACAGAATACGATATTAAACTGTAAACTTGCGTTTGTTGAACGAATTTACGAACACAGCGTAAATATAATACATGTAAATATAATAGAAATGTCAATGGCGTTTATGATAACACTGATAGCAATTTCACTTTTTTTTAAACTGACCCCTCACCCCTGGGGTTTCCTTTCTATCTTAAGGCATTTTACATTTAGGCTACTACATTTATTTTGTCAAACCAGAATGACACTAGTTAATATTTTGTATGATTGATTATTAACTGGTCAATTAAACATATATGTTTTTGTATACCTGTATATGCATAGAAGTATGCACCTGGGGGCGGGAGAGGTAGTTGTTAATTGTTGTTGTTGACACGCCTCTATGTAAAGAGTTACATAATACGATATTAAACTGTAAACTTGCGTTTGTTGAACGAATTTACAAACACAGCGTAAATATAATACATGTAAATATAATAGAAATGTCAATGGCGTTTATGATAACACTGATTAAAAACAAATCTGTGTTATCGGTTAAAGACATACGATTGGCTGCTCTTACGAGAGGTTTAAGTGACTGTAAATTAACCTGAAACCAACAGATTAGTGAAAAAGTAAAGTTTGTTTTATTCAACGACGCCACTAGAGCACTTTTATATCTTATCATTTGATTGGACGTCAAACATATGGTCATTCTGACACTGGTTGCTTTTAGAAGAAACCTGCTGTCGCCATATAGGTCACTCTTTTACGACAGGCAGCGAGGGATCTTTTATTTGCGCTTCCCACAGGCAGGATAGCACAAACCATGGCCTTTGTTGAAACAGTTATGGATCACTGGTCGGTGCAACTGGTTTACATATTGCCCACTGAGCCTTGCGGAGCACTCACTCGGGGTTTGGAGTCGGTATCTGGATTAAAAATCCCATGCCTCGACTGGGATCCGAATCCAGTACCTACCAGGCTGTAGTCCAGTGGTTTAACATTTACATTTATTTTAAACCTGGTTGGGTTGTGGTTTTTGGTTGTTGTTTTTTTTTTGCGGGTTCCGTATCTCGTATGTGTGTCATTGCGTGGTATGATATGCTGTCATACTGACAATAGGAGATTACTCTTGGACGTCAGTGGCGTCGTAGCTAAGCCATCAGACATAAGGCTGATGGGTGCATGGTCCACAGCCTGGTACCGGTTCCCACTGACTGAGTGGGTAGGTGTAAGGCCACTACACCCTCTTCTCTCTCACTAACCACTAACAATTAACAACTAACTCACTGTCTTGGACAGACAGCCCAGATAACTGAGGTGTGTGCCCAGGACAGTTTACAAAGAAATATTTTATTTAACGATGCACTCAGCACATTTTATTTTAGGTTATGGTTAAGGAGCACACAGATATTGAGAGAGGAAACCCACTGTCGCCACTTCATGGGCTACTATTTTCGATTAGAAGCAAGGGATCTTTTATATGCACCACCCCACAGACAGGATAACACATACCACGTCCTTTGATATACCAGTCGTAGTGCACTGGCTGGAGCGAGAAATAGCCCAATTAGCTCACCAGATGAGGTTTTTTTCATAATTCAAATCAGATGTTACTTAGATTTTATTATTTACATTATCCATTTCCGTACATCCGAAGTCTTTGCATGTATGGTCATCCAGATCTTAGTCATGCCACGAAATGCACTTTTTATAATTCTAAAACGCATGAAACTTCTGAGAAGTAAAGAATACGGAGAAGGGCTCTTTTTGTCCAGAGGATCTGTGAATGAATCTTGTATTTATTTTTATAAAAGCATAAAACCTGGCACGCACATTCTCAATACAGCCTATGTTGACAGTGGCAGCTGGTTTTTTTAAATGGTAACTATGACATTTTGCCTATATAAAATCATGGGCAAAATAACACTTGAGTAATATTTTATTGTAATTTTATGTTGAACTATTTGTATCTAGAATTAAAAAAAAAATTATTAGAAAATAATCCTTAGAGGTAATTTCAGGGTCATATTCGAAAAAATATTAATTCTTACGAAAGCTCTATCAAGGCCCTATCTAAATGTTCCTTTTAATTAATTTTTATTTTGAAATGTGATAATTACACCTTCAACTACATAAAACAATAGAACAAAATAATTATTGTACTGGCAAAAAGTATTCATTTTATTAGAAAATCTATAGAGGTTGATCAATAATTCATTGAAAACTGGAAGCAAATTGTTCACCTTTCTCGTTATTTTACCACGGATTCATGGAGAAGCCATAGCTTTCCTTGTGTGAGAACATATTTAGAAATTTTTGAGTTAAACGTAATTATGCAAATATTACATATGGTATCAATTAAATTAAAGTTAACGGTTACAGATAAAACAAAAATATAATTTAAAATGAGTTCAGTATGTTGCATGCAACTACAATTATTCACATTCATGATTCCTATTTTACATGTTATATAGCATAGTTAATGTACACCCATAAAGCATCAGGCCCCGGGAATCATATAGTTTCTACCCTTGTCCGCGCCCATCTGTAAGCATCTGCAGTGTCCTTTGTAGCCTGTTAATATCATCCATTTTACCTACACTCAATATTCTTTATTTAGTAGCATGCCAAGGTCTGACCTGTATCCCACACGAAGAATATTCCATTGGACTAGTGTACCCTTTGTTGTTGGAATAGTTTCTATTCCTCTGCCTTTCCGTGTGAACATGACTTTTCTGGCTCTGTTTATATTATCCTGTGATCTTCCTTGGTCGTATATACCTATGATGTATCTTTGAATACATAATTTAGACTATCTGTCCTGGACAACCGGCCTCGTTGGCGTAGTGGCTAAGCCATCGGACTACAGGCTGGTAGGTACAGGGTTCACATCCCGGTACCGGCTCCAACCCAGAGCGAGTTCTTAAGGGCTCAGTGGGTAGGTGTAAGGCCACTACACCCTCTTCTCTCTCACTAACCACTAACCAACTAACAACTAACCCACTCTCCTGGACAGACAGTCCAGATAGCTGAGGTGTGTGCCCAGGACAGCGTGCTTGAACCTTAATTGGATATAAGCACGAAAATAAGTTGAAATGAAATGAAATGTCCTGGACATTTTGTATCAGAGCAGGAAAGAACATTGGAATTGTCGGTGCAAAGGGGAAGGAAACTGTAGTCTATTATTTGGATGATTTAAACATACACATGATTGTATAATACTTATGCACATGTTTGATTGTTATGAACTTGGTGTTCCAACTGCACATGACAAAACTGTAGGTCCCACTCAAATCCTAACATTCTTAGGATTGTAAATTGATACTATTGAAATGAAAATTACATTTCCTGATATAAAAATTAATAAATTGCAAGTAATGTTAAACAATTACTCTTAAAGAGTTGCAATCACTTACAGGTACTTTAATATTTTGTTAAAGGGCACTACCAGCAGCACGGTCCTTTACCCGGCGGTTTTATGATTGCATGTGCCAAGAGTCAACACCAAATCACCACATTAGGGTTACATACTCGATGAAAGAGCATATGCGTGTGTGGCTGCTTTTCCTACAATTGTTTAATGGCTATTGCTATATCCCCGATGCTCACTAGTTCACTGATAAAGAAATACAGTTGTTCACAGACAGTGCTGGCGGTGCACATTTAGGATGTGCAGCATATTTGGAACCACACTGGACATTCTTTACCTGGCCTAGTAGGGTAAATACAGAACTGATTAAGGATATTACATTTTTTTAGTTGGTTACAATTATATTGGCATTTCATACATGGGCCTCAAAGTTAAAAAATTAAAATTAATGAAGTTTAATATTTATAATTAAACTGGTTTATTTTAGTATTTTCGCATGTGTGCTGTGAGACCTCGGTGTGTACATGCTTTCCGAGTTACTTCCCCTTTTTCGATCTCTTTCTTTTTTCACTCTACCTCGTGGTTATAGGATGTTTGTTCTCTTTGAGGAATTTTAACAACAAAAACGTGTGGAATTTGTCGTCAGAAGCGGATCGATAAGTTTTTTTGGGTCGTTGTATACAATAACTGTTACTGATTCCTTATGCCGCCAGTTCAGCGCAGCATACGCCAGTCATGTCGGCGGGGGCGCGGGACCGTGAGAGGGGGTCGCGCTAGCACAGTAGTATCGGCGACCGAGAGAGGGGGTCGCTCTAGCACAGTGTCGGCGACCGAGAGAGGGGGTCGCTCTATCATAGGGGGTCGCTCTAGCACAGTATCGGCAACCAGGGGCGGAGATATATCAGGTGCAGGCGTTAACTCGGTGACAGAACCCGTAGGGTCTGCTGCTGTCGTGGCGGATGGACAGATGCTTTTATAATTTTCATGCATATTTATGTCCAAAAATTCCCTGAGAAAGCCACTGAGCTTACCCAGTACATGTCGGTTATTAGAGATGCTGCTACCCGAACACATGGGTTTGGCTGGAGGTCGTACGATGAGCAGTTTAGCTTACGTCAGGCACTTGCCCTGCAATCATGGGCACAAATCAACAGTGCTCTGTGGCTTCGCTTGCTATCTGTTCCTGAGGTTGCCCAGCATTCTTTTTCACCCAGCAACAGTCCTGCCCAAGGTAGCACAAGATTATGTTCCGCATTCAATAAGGGGAATTGCAAATGGAAATCGTGTCATTTTCAACACTTGTGTACTAGTTGTCGAGGGGACCATTCAAAAATGAATTGTCCTCGTGTGTCAAATGACCAGTCCTTTCGTAACAGCTGG
>JAECMU010004385.1:0-13160 GCA_016106625.1 Dracogyra subfuscus | reverse complement strand
ATAAATAATTTGTAATTTAAAACTGAAGACTGATTTAGTTGGGGTTTTCTTTAATAAATAAATAATTTGTAATATAAAACTGAAGACTGATAATCAATCCCGTACCTATTGGTATGGTTCGCTGTCCTGCGGCCACTAAAGTAGACTCGCCCGATATTTTTAGAATTTGTATGCTCCCAAATAACGTTATATCAGGAGAAATGTGATTGGTCAATATTTAAATTATTATTTACAGACGAAATGATAGTCTATGCAGTGCTGTTAGCAATCTGATTAAAATTAGTTCTACTAGTCTAAATAAGGCATTTGTAATTCACACAAAACATGTCGTATACACTCTGAATGTTTTAAAATTATTTTCAAATCACTGGCAAGATTCTGCAAGTAAGATTTTGATTGGTGGACATGAGTTCCAACTGGCTGCTGCTAAATCCACATGTAATAGTGGAGCTAATTTTAATTAGATTGTTACTGAATTTACTGAACAATTTGCGCATCTGCAGAGATTATTTTTATAGCTAAAAACATAAATGTATATGAAAGAGAGAGAAAAGGGAAGGAGAGACAGAGAGAGAGAGAGAGAGAGAGAGAGAGAGAGAGAGAGAGAGAGAGAGAGAGAGAGAGAATGAGACAACGGATAAATGTGGGTGCGGTGGGTTTGTTTTGTTTTTATCTATTTATTTATTTTTATTTTTATTATTATTTATTTATTTATTTTATTTAGTCATTTCATTTAGTTATGACGTCCCTTTGCATACTAGTTAATTATTTTATTGTCAAAATGTTCAAGCAGCATAATTTTAAAATGGTACATAATATTATATATGTATATACATGTACTTACTGCATTTATTAAGGTTTTTTAAATTTAGCTTTCACTTTGTTTGTATGTATAAAACTGTATAGAACACCTCTTGTATACCTCTCTACATGGGTTGTGTGTTTGTATGTGAGGGACTGGAGAAAATAAAGTTTACACAAAACAAATTAAAAATTAAAACCAAACTGGCTGTTGACAAAAACATATTACATGATAATGGACATGACTGGAATAGTTCTAGTATAGTGGCCCAGGTGGAAATTAAGTAACAAACACACAATGTACATACCAACTTAAGTAACACTCTGGAAACATTCCAAGAAGATTTCACTTCTTCTAGATCAATAAATCTGAAAACAATCAAAACCATCATTTAAAAATATATATATTTCACATGTCTGTCTTAAGTTAGACATCTTCAGTAATGCTAGCCCATTGTTAGGTATAATTTATAAACTCAGTCTATCAAATTACTAGTTATCAGATGTATGTTAATTGTGACTGTTGGTATAGAAGGTCATATTTTAAAAAAACCCACCCAATAAGAACAAAGCTACTCTTTCTGAACAGATATGATCTCATAGTGTAACTTTGCCAATAACTGATACATTTTACAACCAAAAGAGTGGGATGATAACACTGTGTAAGTGTGCCAATAACTGACACATTTCACATCCAAAATGGTAGGATGATAACACTGTGTAAGTGTGCCAATAACTGATACATTTTACAACCAAAAGAGTGGGATGATAACACTGTGTAACTGTGCCAATAACTGATACATTTCACATCCGAAATGGTAGGATGATAACAGAGTAAATGTGCCAGTAACTGATACATTTCACGTTCAGTAGGGTAGGATGATAACACAGAGTAACTGTGCCAATAACCAATACATTTCACATCCAAAAGGATAGGATGCTAACACGAAGTAACTGTGCCAATAACTGATACATTTCACATCCGAAAGGGTAGGATGATAACAGAGTAAATGTGCCAATAACTGATACATTTCACGTTCAGTAGGGTAGGATGATAACACAGAGTAACTGTGCCAATAAGTAATACATTTCACATCCAAAAGGATAGGATGCTAACACAAAGTAACTGCCAATAACTGATAACATTTCACACTCAATAGGGTAGGATGATAACATAGAGTAACTGTGCCAATAACTGATACATTTCACATCTAAAAGGGTAGGATGATAACACAGAGTAACTGTGCCAATAACTGATACATTTAACATCCAAAAGGGTAGGATGATAACACAAAGTAACTGTGCCAATAACCGATACATTTCACATCCAAAAGGGTAGGATGATAACACAGAGTAACTGTGCCAATAACTGATACATTTCACATTCAATAGGGTAGGATGATAACACAGAGTAACTGTGCCAATAACTGTAAAATTTCACATCCAAAAGGGTAGGATGCTAACACAGAGTAACTGTGCCAATAACTGTAAAATTTCACATCCAAAAGGGTAGGATGCTAACACAGGGTATCTGTGCCAATAACTGATACATTTCACATCTAAAAGGGTAGGATGACAATACAGTTTAACTGTGCCAACAACTGATATGAATGAATGAATGAATGTTTAACGACATCCCTGCACATTGACTATTATGTGTCACAAAAGGTAAGTATATGAAAATATTATTTACATAATTATGTAAGGAGCTGTGGGGAATAATTAAATGAAGGTAAGTATATTTTTAAATTTTGTATAGGTGGAATTTAAAAGATTTCAAAAATTCTCCACTGCCAAATATATAAATTTTGTGTCGGCTTCAAATGATCATATTCCTCCAAAATGTGGCACATATTTTGTGTACACTGACAGTGTTCACACTGAGGAGGTGGGTCCTTCTTTAAAATAAATGAATGCATCAAATATGTATGGCCCATGTTGGAATGGCACATGACTACTTCATCCTTCCTGCACTGCCTGAAGGAGGACTGCCACTCTCCAGGACAGGCTTGACAGAATGAAGCTTGTTTGTGACTGGCCCAATCATCTTAACAAGTCAAAAAAGATATACTGATTAATATATTCAAAATTACTGTAGGGTATACATGCCTATATGTAGCGAATGTATTTTTATAGTTGTCATATATAATTAAAAAGCATGCTAATGTATTCTGGACACCCCTGCTTACGTTCCTGGCCTGTCAGTGGCCACTTCAGTGCATTCATCCAGTTTTTGTAAGGCATCACGTGACAACATGCCCTGTTCAAACTGTCTCCAATAGCTCAACTTAAAATAAAAAAATAAAAAGATTTAAGGTTTTGTAAAAACAAAATAAAACACTCACATACAAAACCAATCTCTTTATAGAGCTTTGTGAATTCTTAAAATTGCTGGTCATTTCCAACCATTTTTTTCTTTAAAGGGATAGACCCTAGTTTTTAAACACTAAAGTATATTTTTCACTATTAGAGCTGTTTATGATAACTGAAATCAAACATTACATGTTTAGATAATCCATTTCCGTACAACCGTAGTGTTTCTGGTCATCCTGGTGTTTTTAATACCACAAAATGCATTTTTCATATTTTTAAAAATGCATATGCATCTGAGAAATATCAGTCAGTCTTCGCCATGAGTAAAATCAAGGCGAGCTGTAGATCACTCTCCTTAATTGAGCCAGGCGAGCAATCGCTCTCCTTATTAAATATGTTTGTACAAATGTGCCATGTATTACTATATAACGTTACGTTATCGATCGCTATTGCGCGTATATTTCTGAGACCTTTGTTCACAGTCTGATTTTCATACGTAGTTCAGGTGAGTAATTACTTGCGAGTATGTTTTTCTAATTTGAATTTAATTTTTTTTTAAATCATAGCTAACATTTAAGGTAATCGATACGCCGCTCGTCTTAAACATTTGAGGCGAGCGCGAACAATCGCTCGCCTTTCATGGCGAAGACTGTCAGTTATGCATGGAGTCGAGTTTTGTTCTATTTTTAACGACATTTCACTGTTTCAACGTCACAAAGTCTTGTTTCACTCTCTTGTAACATTATCCAAGTGTGTTACAGGGCCCCGTTTTACGAAGCGACCTTAGCATTAAGATCACCTTAAGTCCATAGTTACCTTATGCACTAAGGTGATCTTAGCGCTAACATCGCTTCGTAAAACGCAGCCCAGGTTTGTAACTTAACTAACCTTAGTGTCCATTTTTATGGGTTGAAACTAGGCTCTGCACCTTTAAGGGTTGCACATGAATGCAGTGACAATCTACCGTATTTTCCCATGTATTATGTGCACCGCTGTACAATGCGCACCCCACACTTTGAATGTTTATTCCAAGAAAAACAACCATGAACCACAATATAATGCGCACCGTTTTCTTAAACCACAAAATCGACAGTGAATGCAAGATGTCCCATTTTCCCCATGTCACCAAAATGAACGAAAAGCAAAAGCAGCGGTATATTCAAGAAACAAAACTTAAGTTAGGTTTTTGAGTACATAGACCTACATTAAACAAAGCCTAGTACTTGCATACTTACACAAATGAAAACAAAAGTATAGCATATCACATTTGGATCTCTTGGCTAATGTAAATGTGCGAGATTTCTAAATTTATAATAGTGTGATATCCGGCCGAATTAAATCTCATGGAAATTAAAAATATTTACAGTCCTGTTTTGTCATTTTTGTGCACTTTTTGGTGTAATGAACACCGTCAATAACCTGTAAATTATGTACCGTAAACTACCGATCGGCGATTTTTTTTATGGGTGATCGCTGAACATTTTTAAAAGATAGATTTTCTATTGCTATGTATAGTGCGCATCCACATTTTTAACCTGTATTTTCTAAAAGAAATGTGCATAATACATGGGAAAATACGGTAATTGCCACAGAATATTTCCAAATAAAAAAAAAATCATCTTTTTAGCACTGAGAATTTTAAAATTGCCTCACTGATTATTACCAGCAATTCTTTATAGGTTGCACAAGAAGGCAAAATTATCTAATTTTACTGGAAAACATACAGTTCAAAAAGTGAAAAAAGTCAGAAAAAAGAATAAAATGTAACATAAAAAATCACCTTTTCAGCTTTTAGAATTCTTAAAATTGCTTCATTGGTCATTTCCAGCAATTCCTTCTTTGTGGGTTGTGAAGGCAGATAGCACTGACACTCAGGACAAGTAAGATCTGGCCGAATGTCCAGACAGTCATTACTGTCAACAAGCTAAAAACAGAAGCACTAATGGCTATTAGGTAACATAAGGTACTAACAGATGATATATGGTCTCAACAATGAGAAAAACAACCTCATTACTAGCACATCTGTGCCATTTTCACCAATTAGCAGATAGGAATACTTCATATGCACTTACTCAGACAGGTATAGCACATACCATGCTCTTTGATATAGCAGTCGTGAAGCAGTGAATAGAATGGGACATACTGAAATGGGGAGAGGATGTGGTATCAACCTATATAATCCATCTCCTGTCAGGTGAACACTGTATCACTGAGTATATCCTGTCCGCAGTTCAAAACAATATTCCAATAGCCATAAATACCATAACACCACACTATTATGTTTATTATATCTACTAACATGTTTATTTTATTTGTTTCATACAAATAGTGCATAAATATATTTGTATATTTCTCCCCACCCCCCATTTATACAAAGTAATTTTTAATATGTCCATGGTGTTTTCAATTACATTCTTGATCCAGTGTTTCAATATATTTTCGAAATAAATATATGTACAGTATAACCTCGATTTACCGCCTACTGTGGTACCTACGGGATTTTGGCGTTATATCGAGTTGGCGTTAAAGTGAGGGTGCCAAGGATGCGCCACCAAATGTATTTTCCATTTGATACATCTGCATGTACTAATTGTCATACATTTTGTTTAAAACGACAATAAACAAACGGGGAAAAAACGGTAACATTAATTTTAATTTGTCAAGCAGCAATGAACATTGGAAATATAAAAACGTAAACATGTACGGTGAAACTGGTTACCTGTTGACCTGTAGAGCTTAATTACGGCCAATGTACTCCAATGTCGGCCAATGTCGAGCCGCTTGATTATAGCTAATTGAAGCACGGGCGATACAATCGAGAGGACTGTAACACCTAAAATGCATTGAAATAATGAATCTAATGCACCCCCCTGTCACGTGAACACTAAAGCGGCTATTCTTTCTATACCGAGTGTTGATTTGACACAAACACTGCGCCTGCCTAAACAATTCTAGCACTTACATCCGTTAATTGCTACACATTAAACAAAAACAGATTCAGTGTGTACTGCCAGTGTACAACAGTGTTAGGATTTCCCCAATCAACAGATCGCTAGTAATTATGTCACTATAAACAACTTTGTGACCAGACCATTGGCGGCAAAATCGAGGGAATTATAATGGCTAAATGGAGTTCGGTTCAAAAACGTCCTTGGCGGATAGCGAGGGTGGCGTTAGTTCGAGGGAAATAAACATGAATGAAAACGGTACTTTAAAGAAAGTTGGCGGTATGCGAGGTTGGCGTTAAATCGGGGGGCGATAAATCGAGGGTACACTGTAGTTGTATATGCAAGAAAAATAATAAAATCCTTTGTGTTTGTCAAATATAAGAAAACCTCAACCCTCAAGATTAAACAGGTCTGCTTGAAATTTGCATGTCTCAGGTTGTGATTTTCCAGTCTTCAACAAATATTCATGTCAGATACTTTTTATCTACCTCGTCTTTGGATAAGTGATATGGATCTCCAATCTCACAAGTTTTAACAACTTCTTCCCAGTCAGCATCGGCCAAAAATCTAAAGAAAAGAAACAAAATATACTGCAACTGTTAAACTTACTCAAACAAACATATTTGTAAGAGTGAAAAATAAAACAGATTTCCTTCAGCCTGGTGGACTAATAAACTAGAAAGTAACTACCGTATACTGAACAAAAACAAAAACTTCTGATTTGTACATATAGTATTTGTTATGTTAAAGAATTCATTGTGTAATGAAAATATATAGGTAGTATTAGCCATGAGCTGTATTTTCAGGATTCATGAATTTTATTGATTATTTTTGCACTGTTAATCGTCGACAACGTGAAATTCAGTTTGCATGTGCATGCATGGTTCGACAAATCCCATGTAGTATTCGGTCAATTTGTTTTACTTGTCTTACTGACATTGTTGTCAAGTGAACGAAAACGTTTCTAAATTTGTAAAATAATTAAAAGTTTTTTACATTGTAGCATTTTTAGTATGCCAAGAATACCCAATAATTTACACGAACAGGCGATTGGCATGCTTGATGCTGGCATGTCGACAGATGACGTTGCAAGGCATGTTGGGAGTTCTAGTCGAGCGATACAAAATCTTCGTATAATATTTCAAACAACAGGAAGCACCAACGACTTGCAACGTCGTGGATGTCCGCTTGTTACAACACGTGGTCAATACCGCTATATCATGACCATGCATTTGCGCAATCGATTCCAAACTGCCAATGCTACTGATGTTAACACACCTGGGCTTCATAATAACCGAATCAGTGGGCAAAATGTTCGTAATCATCTGCGGGAGAACGGTTTACATGCACAACGTCCTTTTGTTCTTTAAATTTCCATTCTGCTTAATTTTGCTATACGCTTTTCGTGGGTTTTTTTATTATTAATTTTTTTTTTTTAATTGTCTGTCTTTGTTTATATGCCGATCTAGCTGTCTGTTTATTATTTTGTGGGTTTCTTTTACTTAAATTTGGTTAGTTTTTCTTTTCTTTTCTCTCTTGTATTTTCTTTCTTCTTTCCAGTTTATCTATCTTATTTCCTTTTGTCTCTGTCTATTTTGTTTGTCTTTCTATTATCTTATTCCTATTTACTTTTCTTATCATCTATTTTCACTTTCCTGTTATCTTTTTTTTTCTGTTTCTCTTCTATATTATCTTTGTTTTCTATTTGTCCATCTTTCTTCGTTTTAGTTTTCCTTTTTTCTTTCCCTTTATCCTAATCTCTGACAACTTCTATTTCCTCTTTCATAGGACATAGAGAACATAGGACAGTCAGAATAGGAGAAAGAACGAGTTCATAGAAGAATGAAGAATAAGAGAAAATAAAAGTTAACAGAAAATAGAATAAAGGGGAAGACAGTATGAAAACTAAAAAGAACAAAGAGTGACAAACAGAAAACAAAGATAATATAGAAGAAAAACACACCAAAAAAAAAGAGAACAGGAAAGAGAAAGTAGGAGATAAAAAATTTAAACAGGAATAAGATAGTAGAAAGACAAACAAAATAGACAGAGACAAAAGGAAATAAGATAGATAAACTAGAAAGAAGAAAGAAAATACAGTAGAGTACGTTTAGAATGAACACACTTATAACAAACTACCGGTTAGAACGAACTGATTGTAAAGTCCCGATTTTCTCCCCTATATATTAGTAATACATTTTAACGTATAGAACGAACTATGTATAACGAATTCACGGTTAAAACAAACCAAATTTGTGGTCCCAAATAGTTAATTCCAGTGTAAATAAGTGTTTACATAACGAACCGTGAATACCGGAAGCATTACGTATCAAACCAATCAGTGTAAAACGCTGTAAAGCCGTGGGATCGACCGCATGACCGCACTAAAACAACAGCCTAAATAACTTTTGTTTGTCTGGACTTGGGAACAGGTATCAATTAAGGGATTAAGTCACTAATTATATCGGAACCGTTACGTATCAAACCAATCAGTGTTAACGGTCAGCCGATGGACCAGGGAATAATCGTAAAAGTGAACTATCGACGAGAGATGATGAGCGACATCATCAAGGCATTCGACAGTCAACAGGAGCACTCAGTTTCCATCTTGACGGCAATCAATACAGCCCATCGTGCTTGGCGTCACGTGACCTCATCGTGTATCGTGAACTGTTTTGCAAAGGGTGGGTTCAAAAGTGCTGCGTGTTCTGAGAGTTCTGACGATGAAGACGACAACACCCCGTTAGCAAATCTACAGACAGTGTGGAATGAACTCGTGAGAGCCATGCCAGTGCCTGATGGTGTCACTTTAGAAGATTATCTCACTGCAGACGAGCAAGTTGTAATCACCGAACAGCTGACAGATGACGACATCGTTTCAGAGATTATCGGAAAACGAGACGGCCACAGTGATTCTGAACCAGAGGACGATACACAGGAGCCACCCGAACAGCCAACGCCCACAGCAGTTGAAACGCACAAGGCACTCGAGACGTCAGACTGTTTTTTCAGAGCAAAGGAGATATTCGATTGCCAGTATTTGACAGCATTGCGGACATTGACTCAGCATTAGAAGTTATGCGTCCAACGCTAAGTAAACAAACCACGATTAGTGATTACGTGACAAAACGTGATTAGGTACATGTAATTCACTAAACTCTTTTGATGTGATCTTTCAGTAATGTTTTGTTGTATTTATTGATTGTAATAAATGATATATTTTTTTATAAATGTCTTATAATCACCAAGGCATTTTTTATTTTTTTTACTATTATACTGAGTTCAAAATGGCCGACTTTCGGAATAAAAATTACCAACTTGTGCAAATGTGTACAACGAACTACTGTTATAACGAACCAATGAAGCTGGTCCCTTGCTGTTCGTTATAAGCGTACTTTACTGTACAAGAAAGGCAGAGAAAAAATAAAACAAAAACAAACAAAATTTAAGATAAAGAAACATAAAAGAATAAACAGAAAGATAGGAATATAAAACTAAGACATATTAAAAAAAAAGATACACACGAAAAGTGGATAGTAAAATAAAGAAGAAAGGAAATGTAGAGAACAATTTTAAGGGACATTCAGGGCCCTATTTTACATTGCATGAGGGAGTTTCACCCGTGAGAATAGGTCCCACACTATTAATGGTCAATTTGATGAAAGTGATGAAATGTTAACTCCGAATCAATCAAAGGGTTTAATGTGCACATTCAGAACAAGCTTTTTAACTCCAAATCAATCAAAGGGTTTAACGTGCACATTCAGAACAAGCTTTTTAACTCCAAATCAATCAAAGGGTTTAACGTGCACATTCAGAACAAGCTGTTGTAGCGCACGCCTAACTACAAAGGAAAACATTGTATATATTGTAAGGTATGTTTATTTCAATAAGGGTGTCTGGCTTGTAACTTAATAGCTAATATTTAATAATCATTTGTAGGAGACAGATCATAACCATATATGTCAATCCACTTTCTAAAACGTGTTGAAAATAGGTGATATGGATTCATTTTTAATTATATGGGATGTAGATTTGTTTATTTGGTAGTATTTTGGGTATTGTAATTTGGTAAATATATTTTGTAATTAGTGTAGATTAAGTTGGCTATTAACAACAGCTTGTTCTAAATGTGCACGTAAAATGACATGACATGACATATCTAGGTCTTACTTGGGAGATGGCCATGCCTAACTTCTGTTGGAGTAGACCATGTCTTTTCTCCTGTGTTACGTTTTTTAAGAGTGGTTTAGAGGTTGTTAGGTTTGTAATAGTGGCTTAATAGTTGTGTGGTTTTGTATTACTGATTTTGTTGGCAGCAGAAAGGTACTATGCTTGTCTTGTTTAACGAGGTAGTTTTGAGGTGTAAACTGTTAGGTTTGGGGTAGGATGAAAGGTTTGAAGAAATCTTATTCCTAATCAATGTGCGGGCAGCATAGCCCAGTGGTACAGTGCCCGCCTGATGCGCGGTCGGTCTAGGATCGATCCCCGTCAGCTAACCACTGGGTTTTTTCTCGACATAACCATATGTCCGACGCCGATATAACCGTAATTATAATGTGTTGAGTGTGTCGTTAAACAAACAAACAAACAAAATCCTAATCAATGTTTTGTGTGATTTTATGTTAAGTGTAAATAAAAGTTGACGTAGTTAATTTTGTGTTTTTATTTTGTCTGCACTAGACCTTAGTAAAACTCTTCATCCTAGACAGCTACCTTGAAAGCCAGATCAGATAAATCGAATCTGGGAAACTAATAAACGGGTTTAAGATACACAGAGAGATCTAGGGATTTCCACTGCACATACTTGAATACTTGTAGTCAGTTCTTATACTTAAAGTTAGTTGCATAAAATTTAATAAAATACATGTGTGAATACTTTGATTTAGCCTTGAAATGGTTTATTGTATTTTTGGTGTCATCTTCTACAAGTAAACCTGTATGGCATACGAATGCAAAGTTTCAATGAAAAGTAGCCAAATCAAGTGACCACCAAAGTCTTGTTTATTTATGAAGGAAGTGATTTTCAATTTTTGTTGAATTATCTGTACTGTAATCCATATATAATACTATACTTATTCCTGTAAGAGACAGTTCATATAATACCTTGTGTGTTTTTGATTTTACATCATATGAGCAAAAGTGAGTGATATATGATTAAAAATACACCCATTATGATACAAATGGTATTTCATGAAAACTTACGTACATCAACGTTATGAAAACAAAATATTATCAGCTAGTGTCAGACATATTCTCAAGATAAAATGTTTTAAAAAAAAAGCAATGGCACTGCCTTTAAATAAGAACATTATGGCAGAATTAGGTTCTTCTTAACTTTATTAATATTGTATATACAAGATGAAATTGCCATTAGCACAGGGTGATTTTGTTATCAGCTAAGATGAGCCTAGAATGCTTTTTTTTCAAGTTCAATATCATTTGAAGTGTGACATTTCCTGATAATTCGCTAGCAGACCTGTCAACCCTCCTGGATTCGGCAGGAGTCACCTGGTATTTGATGAAATCTCCTTACACCTTGAGCAGGAGACAATTTCTCATGTTAAATAACATTTTTGTAGGCATAAATAAAATCAGTCCCCTTTTGCCAAAATAACATAAAGGAAGTAACTATGACGGATCTGAAGTGCTGGACTCTGGCCCAGAGTTGACAGCAATACAGACGATGCATGTTAAAATCACATGTCAAAGCAATACAAAGAAAATACCAATTAGCTATATAAACATACTTGTGTCAGTTAATGTTGTATGTTTGTGCAGTACAATGTTCGTAACAAGGGTACACTTCAATAGATTTTTTTTTTTTTACAATTAATAAATAATGTGACTGACATAAAGTTATCCACAGAAATGGGTATAATTCCAGTGTATTTCACACAATGTCCGTAATGAGGTTTTACTTATGATTAATGAAAATACAATGTTTATTGCATCATTATAATGATTTTAAATAAGTACCATGCCACTGTTCCTCATTATAGTAAAAACTGAATATTAATTTATAAGATTTATATAAATTTGTCTTAGGTACACAAACCATAAATGATAATGTAACATAACCTGAAAGTGTAGTGCCATAGATATACTAATTAATTATATTAATTTCTTGTTAATGTACTTAACATTTTTGGATAAAAGAGAATTTTCTTTAAAATATTGATTAAATCATAATAATATTTAAACTATAAAGTATATATGTCATTATGTAGTGTTCATATAATTTATTGTAATAATGTTTACAACAACCTTGCGATTTTGGGTTAAATTGTGTGAAGTTAAAAAATCTCCTGCTTTTTCAACATACGTATACACCTCCTGCTTTTTCTTGACAAAAGGTTGACAGGTCTGTCACTAGGATACATCTTAAAAAAATAAAACTCAGTATCCATTAACATTTTGATGCACACCTGGAAATAGTCACATCAAGTTTCAACTTGAAGCACTTCACAGTGTTGTTAGATAACCATATACCTTTAACAGGTTAGAATATAGTAGATGAAAAAAAAATATATTGTCTCCCTATCTTGAGCATTCCTCAGGCAAATTGGAAAATATGCTAAAGAGAACTGCTAAAACCTTTAATGGATATCTAAACACAATTTTAATGGTTGCATAATAAATTATCAACATGTTTTTTATAAATGATGTAAAAAAAAGAAATAAAGTAATTTTTAACACATGGTAAAAAGTAGAATTCAAACCCATTGCTTACAAACGTTTGGTTAATTTCATTTTTCACAAGTTTTATTTAATTTATACCTGTTTTCTAGATTTCAGTGCTTATATCTACTTAAGGTACAAGCACACTGTCCTGGGCACTCTACAGCTATCAGGGCTATCTGTTTAGAACAAAGATTAAAAGTTTTTTTCTTCTCTTTTTTCTTCTTCTTCTTTCGTTGTAAACCCTTTTTTTTTTTTTTTTTAAATCCTGGACCATAAGGAGTGCATAAAAGGAAGTACTATTTTATTTTGAATATAACGTAAGGTGAGTGCGTACGTGCGTGCGTGTATGCATATGTATATGTGTATGTTTGTATATTATTATGTATGTTTGTTTACACAGGTATGAATATTAAT
>JAECMU010004384.1:0-21197 GCA_016106625.1 Dracogyra subfuscus | reverse complement strand
CTGGCACCAGCTAGCTTTCCAAACATAATAATGTAAGCCCTTATAGAGTGGTTGGTTGTGTTCTTTTTATAGAAAGGGAGGAAATATACATGCAGTAAATTAAACAATGATAGTGCATTTCCTCAAGGACATTAGGGTTTCAATTCCTTCCATTTGGAACCGTTAAAATTTCGAAACCGGTCCATTTCGTTACCGTTTTGAGGCACATTTTAATTTTGTAGCCATTTTCACATCTAACCCCCTAAAGCGCATGAACATGAAACCAGCTGTATTAAGAGTTTTTAATAAAACTCATGCAGGGAAGGTTTTAGACAAATGTCTAGACAGCTCGTTATTAAAAATAGTGCTTATGAAACCTACATCTGGTCTGATGATTTAAAAAAAGAAAACCTTCAGAATCTCAAGTGATATTAATACCAATGTGAATATTTTTACTAAGCGTTTGCGTGACAAAATGGCATATGAAGGACATTTTGTCATGGGTAAATATGCATGTACTTTTTTTTGGACCACAAGCAAATTTACTCCTGGAGTAATTTTACTCACGTGAGCAAATCCGTTCGCATGACATATATACTCACATGAGTACATTTACTTGAGAAAATTTGCTTACGTGAGTAAACATGTGCATGCGTTCGGGGTATAACACCATTTTCAACTAAATTTGGTGGAAAGCTGCCTTGACCCATCGAGAAACAAAATCATGAATTTTATCACGCTGCCCCTTCCTGTCTGTGAGAAAGTGCATATAAAAATCTAAAAAAGTCCCTTGCTGTAATGGGAACAATGTAACGGGTTTCCTCTGATCACTTATGTCAAAATTAACAAATGTTTGACATTCAATAGCTGATGATTAATTAATGTGCCCTAATGGTGTTATTAAATAACAACAGACTTTAAAGGGACATTCCTGAGTTTGCTGCAATGTTTAAGATGTTATTAACTATATAGCAGTATTTTTTTCTGGTTTGTTTAACGACGCACTCATCACATTGTAACTACGGTTATATCGGCGTCGGACATATGGTTATGTCGAGAACAAAAACCCAGTGGTAAGCTGACGGGGATCGATCCTAGACCGACTGCGCATCAGGAGGGCACTGTACCACTGGACTATGCTGCCCGCTAACTATACAACAGAGACATTTTAACGATTGTAATTACATATCAAATATATTTTTCTGCACAAAATATTAGTGTCTGTATATTAAACGTGTTTCTGATCGTTCTAATATTTGTACTAGGTTATATTTCATTTTATTTACTAAAATATTGTTGTTTTTTCGTACGTACGAAATTATTTGAAGACAAAATCAAGTTTGGGCTTCTTAGAAATATTAAGACGACCAGAAACACATTGAATATACAGACACTGATATTCTAAACATGAAAATATATTTAATTTGTACTTTTAATCGTAGAAATATTTTATTAGTCGGAAACATTTTACAAGGGAACACACTCAGGAATGTCCCTTTAACTCTGCTGACCCTTCAGGAAACTATGGGTGTTATACACTCCATGAATATGGTAGATGGGATCAAAAATTTACTCAGGTGACCATTTAAGCCCACGAGCCTCTTGTCAATAAAGTACTGCTAGTTAGTCAAATATAGAGACTACTACATGAGCGGCCGTTAGATACCGTTTATTTTACAATGAGTTGTTTACAAACATGTCTAACGAGCGAAAGCAAGCTGGATACGTTTTTAAACAATGAGTTGTAAGATAAATGGTATAAATGGTATAAACGTATGTAGTATTCTATTTCTTACATACCTTCAGAAAACAGAACTTTTGTAGCATACATATAAACACCTTTTCCAACTAAAACCTATGTCCTAGCGCATAGGGCCTATATATATATTCAGAAAACAGCTGTAGCATAAATATAAACACCTTTTCCAACTAAAACCTATGTCCTAGCGCATAGGGCCTATATATATCTTCAGAAAACAGTTGTAGCATAACTATAAACACCTTTTCCAACTAAAACCTATGTCCTAGCGCATAGGGCCTATATATATCTTCAGAAAACAGTTGTAGCATAAATATAAACACCTTTTCCAACTACAACCTATGTCCTAGCGCATAGGGCCTATATATATCTTCAGAAAACAGTTGTAGCATAACTATAAACACCTTTTCCAACTAAAACCTATGTCCTAGCGCATAGGGCCTATATATCTCTTCAGAAAACAGTTGTAGCATAAATATAAACACCTTTTCCAACTAAAACCTATGTCCTAGCGCATAGGGCCTATATATATCTTCAGAAAACAGTTGTAGCATAAATATAAACACCCTTTCCAACTAAAACCTATGTCCTAGCGCATAGGGCTTATATATATCTTCAGAAAACAGTTGTAGCATAAATATAAACACCTTTTCCAACTAAAACCTATGTCCTAGCGCATAGGGCCTACATATATCTTCAGAAAACAGTTGTAGCATAAATATAAACACCTTTTCCAACTAAAATCTATGTCCTAGCGCATAGGGCCTATATATAAAGTTAACTTGTACGTCACAGTGATCGATTCGACAGTGCTTTTTTTCTTCTTTTTTCATTGGATACTTATGGCATTTGTAACCTGGGCCCTTATTTTCGAAGCCCTCTTAGCGTTACGAAATCGTAAAAACATCTTAGGGTGTGCCGTCACTACAGCACACGCCATAGTGACGTCATAGCTTACGATAATTTTACGATTTTGTAGACTAAGATTGCTTCGAAAATATGGGCCCTGGTCATCATTTGGGAGCAGCCAGTCGTATGTCTTTAAAATGATATCGCACGTATGTGTGTTAACACAAATAACGTTCTCACCAGCGGGTGTGAAGAAAGGTATATGTGATAGACCCTACAGTGATGCCCCTCTAAACCGTAAAATGTTCGAGGTAAAAGTTAACTTAATAAAAATTGTGCATTTATAAGCAGAGTAGGCAAGATATGTTGGCATTTAATATATTAAAGCATGGCGAAAGTAAGTCAACATTTGGGCATGATCCACTGAAGAAGAAAAACACCTAGATGTTATTAAGTGAATTGTTCTGCATTCTACAAGTAAAATTCATCATTACAAATACTGATAAATGCAACAATTTTAAATACATTTTTACGATGTGTAATATTTGTATACGTTGAATATAATCATGTACCAAAACGTTGGATCAAAGGAAATAATTATTTACAATGAATAACTGTACGATACAGTCATATAATTCGTTACAGTTACAATGACAAAATTCGTGAATAACAAATAGTCGAAGACTTTGTATTAACATGTCAGGCCGGTCTAGGATCAATCTTCGTTGGTGGATCCATCGGATTACTTCTCGTTCCAGCAAGTACTTCTACAAAACCCGTGGTATCTACTATCCTGTTTTGTGGTGTATTGCATATAAATTATCGTTTGCTGCTAATCGGAAAGAATAACTCATGATCAGTATGTGCCAATAGCAGGTTTCCGTACTTAAAATGTGTGGAGTGCATCGTTAACTAAAACACTACTTTCTTTCGTTTGGTAGGCTCAATTCCATCAATTCTAGAGGGGAATCCAGGTCAGGGACATGTTCGCAAGCACAATAATTATTTGGAAAAGTATTGTTCTAAAATACAATTTCGTGCTTTCTACAAGTAAAACTCATCATGGCAAATGTTGGTTAATGCTAATGTGATATAAATATAAAGCTAGCACATACTTTAAGAGTATATTCTACCACTTAAATAATTTAGAGATAGGCGGCTAATCATCAGCGGCTGAAGGTGGGAGCGTGGTGAATTTGGCTTTAAGAGTATATTCTGTTACTTGGCGGAATAATTTAGATAGGTGGCTAAACATCAGCGGCTGGAGGTGTGGGTTGGTGGGTGGGGAGGGTGGATCTAGCATAAGGAGTAGATTCTATTTAGGGATTTTGTAAATATAAAAAACAAAAATCCCAATAATCTAAAAACAAATTTGGATGAGAGTGGGAGGGTGAATGGTTCATTTGGATTGTTTTTATAAATTGTAGAGACTTTTATTTTTGCAGTGGACAAGAGTCAAAATTAATATTATTATTATTCTTTTGGACTGCCCGTCTACAACTGGCGTTTTATTTGCAATATTAGAAATCGAATGTCATATTCATATTTGTTTGGACACGCCATCTAAATTAAGCCCTTCCATTTTGGTATAAAGTCAAAATTGTTCCTATAAATTAAAAATACCTTCTGATCAATGCCCAGCCACTGGACCTCTTTTTTAATATAGGCACGTAAATAAAGTAACAGTTACAGTATGTAAAACAACAAGAAGAAGAACACTTTTTTTAACGAAGGAATACACAGTGGGTCTAACTCTATACTGTTCTCTAGGATCTGTACAGTGGAACACAGCGTTTGACACGAGCTCTACACATTGGACACAGCTTTGGCTGTGGTAGAATCCGAGCACACTGTGAGCACATACACACGTGGCCGCAGTCCAACACCACCACGTCCCTGGGACGACTCACACAGATGACACACGTGGAGGGATCAGCTTCGGCTCGAATTTCGTCAGATTTTTTTCTTTTCCGTTTGCCTTTAATGTGTTGCATGAACCTTTTTACAAGTTTGCAAACAAGACAACATGCTAGACTTGTGCTTATTAATCCAAACATGATGGTGATGACCTTGTAAATAAACGACTTGGATTCAAATACTGCAATGATTTCATTTCGATTCTGATTGGACAAAATGTAGCTGCCTTGGGAAGGGGGAACTAGCTTCACTTGACTGTTCTCAAGGCACACTTTTCCAATTCCAACCAGATTTGTACCAACCAAAAGCATTATTTCTCTTGCATGAAATCCTTTAGTGTACTCACCAACTGCAACAGCACGCCAACTATCGGCTAAAATTAAATTGGGGTCATGTGGGTTATACTGGTCAAATGTTATAGTCATCGCACCCAATAGGAAATTAGCTACCAAGGCTCTGGTGACGTGAACTTTCTGTTGAAGGTTATCGGGACTGGCAAGTACAAATGGTACACTCCGAAGCGTGTCAATAACAATTTTCTGTTCATCATACCTATGAAATAAAACGAAGTGAAAATACATGTATATAATATTTAATGTACATATTGACTGTTCACTACTATTAGGGTTTTGTTTCTCTAACGTGCTTAGATCAATGGCATTGCAATGTATAATTCTTAAATCACACCATTACACTTGTTTCGTCATATTTAACTTTTCTATAGTATATTAATGAATCCTCGTTTTGCAAGATATTTACATACAAATATCTGTCGTGAATTTGGGTATCAATACTAATATATGATATGTATATACTAGTGTGACCAGTGGTGGATCCAAAACATAGGTGAAATTAAAAAAACAAATCTGAGTGATGTCTTTTCCATCCTCCTCCCCATAGATTATGATCTAATGTGTCTTTACCACAGCTGTTCTGTTGTTCAGCTGCATCCAAGCCTGGTGATTATAAACCTTTTAGTCTAGGCTTGAGACTATTTATGACAACGCCATACAAATTGTATGCGTGTGACGTCATTAGAGATTGAATCTGCATTTTATAAGCATGGGCCCGGATCACTTACAAAGAGCCTGAATACCCTGACCTAACCTCTGCTCTGGGTGTATACTTGTATGTCATACCAGAGTTGGGACCCCGGGTGGACATGCCTGAATCCAATGGATGTGTGTATGGAAAAGCGTCTGGACTTGAACTCACCATTCTTCCTTCTTCTTCTTTGATTTGTGTTCCACAACCAGCCAATGCCCGATAACCCCCTGTAGTGAGCTGTGTTTACTATGCAGTATCTCATTCTGGTTGGTTGGATAGACAACGCCTTCAACGGTAGCATAGGCAATAGAGTTACCATCCACTTCCTTTAGCCGACGAAACAGGTCTTCACCAACAGTAAAAACTTCAGTAGACTGAAGTAAAGAAGAATATACAAATGCACATATAAACAAATATGTTACCAATAATATGTACCAGGGGTCTCTCATTCACAAAGCTCTGTTAGGATCTGCTAGACATCAAAGCATTCTCTTTTCAAGTCTTGTAACATTAGGGGAGAGGCAGGAGAACTAGGACGGAGGAGAAGTGGGACAGGCCTAATATTTCTGAAATTTCTAAGCCAATCAGAATCTGCATTACATCACTTGGTAAGGCTCCCCCAACTCCCTTTATCCCTATGCAAAAGAAAATTTGAAAGTCATTATTTCACCATTTTCTCATTGTATACCTCAAACACTTAATTTTTAAACTTTTGATTGTAAGCCACTGTGAGCAACTTTATTTGGTGAATTAGCTCAGATACAGGAAGTGTGATGAAAATTTTGTTTTAAATAGTTTACAAATGGATTTGTAGCATGTTTGATGCCAACCTACAATATAGGTCAACACATATGCAGACGGTTGAGTGTGGGAGATCTGGGACACAGTGTCCCACCTCTCCCTGATGCAGCCTGCTTAGTGTCCCACTTCTCCCCAGCCACATTAACTTACACTTACTTTTTTATTTGCAAAACAACAACAGAATATGCCTAGAAAATAATAAAAGGAAGACAGAAATGGGTCAAGTGCCCCAGCCAATAATGTTAATGGCAGTGAAGGAAGTCACTGAATATGGTAAAACAATTCGTAAAACTGCAAATGACTATGGACTCTCCAGAGTGCACTCGCAGATATGTTAAGAAATATAAAACAAACACAGCTGTTAACTGTCACCTAATTACAAACATAGCAATGTTTTAACACATGAGCAGGAACAAACGCTTGTTGATTACCTGAAAATGGCATCTACGATGTTCTTTGGACTTACCCCTATCAAGACCAGGCAACTGGCATATGAAATGGCTGAATGAAATGGCTTAAAAATGCCAGATCAGTGGAAAGACAAGAAGCTGGCAGGAAGAACATGGTTGACCAATGTCCTCGAAAGGAATCCCATGCTTTCCATAAGGAGTCCAGAGGCCACCAGTTTGGCGAGGGCATCTGCTTTCAATCGCCATACAGTAAAGATATTCTTCGACGTTCTGGAGGTGTCTGGAGCTAGGATTTTTAACCTTGACGAGTCCAGATTTACCACAGTTCAAAAGGTCCCCAAGGTTATTAGTGTCAAAGTACAGAAGCAGGTCGGACAAATAACATCAAGGGAACGTGGAGAGACTGTAACGCCATGTGTCGGCTATTGGTGTTGCATTACCACCTGTCTTTGTGTTTCCTAGAAAAAGATACAAACATATCTTCTTGACAGGTGCTCCTGAGGAGTCTCTTAGCCTCGTGTCAGACGCTGGTTGGATGAGTGGAGGATTGTTTCGGAGAGTAATGGAACATGTTGTAAAATACACAAATTGCTCTAGAGATGACCCAATAATCCTGTCAATGGATAACCATGAGAGCCATCTTTCTGTAGATATGCTACAGTATGCCAAGGATAACGGTGTTCATGTCATAACACTTCCACCCCATACTAGCCATAAGACCCAACCTCTAGACAGATCCGTATTCGGCCCATTAAAAAGTTGTTACAATGCTGAGGCGAATGCATGGATGATGAGAAACCCAGGACAGTGTATTACAATATATCAGGTAGCAGGACTTGGTGGATCGTTTAATTAGGTAAAACTTAGTAATAGCAATAAATGATTTTTAAGTACATGTATTTGTTGAGTTCATGGACATGCCTGCATTCTTAAAGGCCCCCTGATCTTTACTCCATAAACTACATATTATATTGTCATTGATGCCTTCAAACTCACAGCACTTAAAACACACACTGCATGAGTATCCTGAAGCTTCGAGTGTAATTTACTCTAAGTAACACTGGAGACAATGCTACTCAGTGTAGGCCTTGGGCACTGACTAAATACAACAAATATCCTGGAGGGGTGAAAAGGGGGCCTTTAAGTAAGCTAGTGTGGCTTGGAAATGCCAAATTCACCATTGTCCCACTTCTCCTTTCACTGTCCCACATCACCTTCCAGGTTGTCCCATATCTCCCACAGGTGTCCCAATTCACTTTCATACTTAATTAGTTATTAATTAACAAGAAATCCTAATTAATATTAATCCATGCCAAATACTCGTAGAGAAACATTAAAACAACTAAAAATGCCACCTGTTGCAGAAATAAATAATTGACTGGCTCAAAGGGGGTAAGAATACTGACTGCAGACATGACACCCCCAAATTAGTGTCCCAGTTCGCCTGCCTCTCCCCTACACTGCGAGATCGCAAAGTTGCGAGAGTTTAGTGAATTAGGCTCTGTATTCATAACGTACTTAAGTCAATGTATGATACCTCAATACATACTTCAAGTACATAGATAAGTATCATACATTGACTTAAGTACGTTTATCAATATGGAGCCTGGTAACTGTACTACTGGGCTTAAAACGTGGAATGTCACTCAGAAGGTTACTAAATATAGTAATAGTATAGTGGAATGAGCTTTCAGAGTGGTCTTATTGAAATAAGGAATAATTACTTTCCAGTCTATAACACTGACTTATCTTCGATAATGAAAGAAAAAAATGTGTTTATTTTGTTTAACGACATCACTAGAGCACACTGATTTATTAATCATTGGCTATCGGATGTCAAACATTTGGTAATTTTTTTGTTAGTAGCAAAGGATCTGTTATATGCACCATCTCACAGACAGGATACCACAGCCTTTGATATACGAGTCGTGGTGCACTGGCTAGAACGATGGGCCCACCGACGGGGATCGATCCCAGATCGACCGCGCATCAAGCGGGAGCTTTACTACTGGGCTACGTCCCGCCCCTACAATGAAAGAAAACACTTATTATATATATACTACACGCAATAACGCACTTTGAAAGATCAGAATGGAAGGTGTAATTAGAATGATTATTAAAATAATATTGGACTGGATGATGTCGATGTAAGAGCATTAAAAACAATAGCTTGATTTTAGGGTCATTGGATGTGATATTTTCAAGAATAAATCAAGTTAAACTTGTGATGTTTACTCTGCAAATACAATTGTTGATGGACTACCAACACAAAATGATTGGGTTTTGCTCGTTCCAACCAATGTGCCACAACTGGCCAAAGGCCGTGGTACCGGGTATGTATTTTCCTGTCTGTGGAAAGTACATATAAAAGATCCCTTGCTGATTTAGGAAAAAATGTAGCAGGTTATCTCTCCAAGACTATATTATTACGTCAACATTACCAAATATTTGACATCCAGTAGTTAATGATTAATAAATCAAAGAAAGAAAGAAATTATTTATTTAACGACGCACTCAACACCTTTTATTTACGGTTATATGGCGACAGACATGTCATATGGTTAAGGACCACACAGATACTGAAAGAGGAAACCCGCTGTCGCCACTTCATGGACTACTTTTTCCGATTAACAACAAGGGATCTTTTAAATGCACCATCCCACAGACAGGATAGCACATACCACGGCCTTTGATATACTAGTCGTGGTGCACTTGCTGTGACGAGAAATAGCCCAATGGGCCCACGGCCATGTTTTCAAGACATGCAACTCAGTTGTTGCCTGATCATAAGTATTTTCTCCAGACGGGGTCTTAAACCCACTTTCATCGCCTAGAAGGGGTCATCAGAGCTATTAGACCTTCATCCCTGCATCCGCCGAGTACTATGAATAAAATACTTTATCTAGAACCGAACTTTCATATCCCGAAACAGGCCCCATTCCCAATTAGCAATTCTACGCTTACCTCGATTTCTTTCGCTGTCGTGTAATTTCTTTCATATAATTTGTGAAATAACCGGTAAAGTGCAGCAGACACGCTTAAACCAACAGCTACACACGCAATTTCACCATATGTTTTGTCCATTATGACAAATACAAATTAGAGAATAAAGCCATTTGTGTCCTTTTCCGGAAATATTTAAACGCAGCCAGCAGGATGTAACATTAAGCCCCGCCCTTTTTCGTAAGTAAACTTTCCTGCGGGAAATAAACATAAATATGAACAAGTAGGCTTGTATTTGTAAATGTTGCCAAATATATCTCTCTGTTATTGTAACGAATATTTAATAAAATATCAAGTAATATAAATCAGTTTTGTAGCTGAACGCTATAATTCGCGTATCTGTACGTACTTAATCAGATATTTTGACGTATCCGATACACCTGCCGTCAACTGGGTTGATGACTATGTATCGGATTACAACTAACGCTGCATAGTTAATCGTTTGTAAACGTGACACAATATAAATAATACGTGAATATAATAGATCACGTAGGTTTGTTTTTCTTTTGTTTTTTGTTCACGCCTATTTTAGATATGTAAGCGCATGCTTTGGTGGAGACCTAAAATTAAAAATGAATATATAATCGTGTATTAATCCATTCATTATCGACCACCTACTATTTTATATATTCCGGTAATGTTTTGCATTCAATTATTATTATTATTATTATTATTATTATTATTATTAATTATTATTATTTATTATTATAATTTATTATTTATTATTATTATTATTATTATTATTATTAATTATTATTATTATTATTATTATTATGTTTAATCAGAATGCACTTACTGCAAGTGTACTATCAATATATTTCAGTTGGGGTGGGGTGGGGGTGAAGATGAGGGTATTAATGGAGTTAAATTACCTAACAACTGATATCATGGATATCACCAACTGTTCAAAGGTACTTTTTCATTAATGTGGTTTATTATTACATAACATTTGGCTTATGGCAGGGCTTTAAAATGCACCAAAGATGCACATGTACTATATCTCGTTCTAGCCACGACTGACATATCAAAAGCCGTGGTATGTGCTGTCCTGTCCTGTCTGTTGGTGTATAAAAAGATCCTTTGAAACGACATAGTTAATCACTTTCACAGATGCACAAAGCTGCTAGATTACAACTAACATCGTGAGAAGAATGATGAAAGGTCACGGTCACGGTCACGGTGTAAAGTGTTCGGGCCAGCTCATTTGCCCGAAATTTTCTATTGTTTTTGCCCGTACTTGAGGATATTCTCCAAAACTGGGTTACAGAACGTTAGAGGGGAAGAGTGAATGTCTAATTTTTTTACAAAAATATTTGAATGGCCGTTTAAAAGTTATCGATATGTAACGAAAAGAACGTTCTGTAACGCTATATTTATTTTACCCACAATTTCTAAAATATTTGAAAAACATGTATCAAAACAATTAAAAGATTATCTTTACAAATATGAATTACTACACAGTGCTCAGTCAGGATTTAGAGACAAAACACTCATGTCAGACAGCACTGACATCTCTAATAGACCAGTGGTTGGAACAACTAAAAAAAGGAGACACGAGTGGTTCTGTATTTTTAGATTTAAGTAAAGCATTTGACTTAGTGGATGCAATGAAAAAGCTGACAGACTCTCCAAGCTGGGCAGCAAACAGGAGCAAACTGCCCACCAAATGTCATATGGAGAAATCAAGACCCTTTTGAAAAACCACTTTAAGAACATGTGGAAGCAGCGTCTACAGATAGGGCCTGAAGGAAATGGTATCTACCAGCTGGACGGAGCTCAACAGGTCAATATCTTTAGATTAAGAACAGGACATTGTCAGATCCTCTCACACCTGTTCAGGCTGAAAATATCTCACACCGACGAGTGCCCATGTGGCACTGGTTCACAGACACCAGCCCACATTCTCCAATCTTGTCCCACCTACAACACCCTGCGACAGCAAATGTGGCCCAGTACAGTGGACTTGAGGGAGAAGCTGTGGGGACCGGCGACGTCGCTAAGGCAGACAGTGGACTTCGTCCACAACACCGGATTACCTATCTAGCATGGCCGGGATCGCTGAAGAAGAAGAAGAAGAAGACTTAGTGGATCATCAAAACTTGCTACAAAAACTTAAGGTTTATCGACTGTCACCGAATACAGTTGAATGGTTTAAGTCGTACTTAAATAACAGAAAACAGCTACAAATTAACAATATTAGCTCCAAAGAATTGGGTATAGTATCTGGTGTGCCTCAAGGCTCTATTCTTGGGCCTATTTTATTTCTTATGTTTATAAATTATCTTCCATTATCTACCCAAAAAGTCAGTGTAGATATGTATGCAGATGACACATTACACACATTTGGCAGACATTTGTCTGTAATAGAGACTACGTTACAAACAAACTTAGATGCTGTAAACTATTGGTGCATCAATAATAATATGGTTATCAACCCATCGAAAAATACATGTATGTTAATTGGTACACAGCCAAATTTGGGCCAAACTGCTCACTTGCAACTAAGTATCAATAATAACCTACCAGCCTGTAGTCCGATGGCTTAACCAGTGCACCACCGAGGCTGGTAGCATAATAAAATGTACAACAAAATAATACATAATTATATATATATATACATATACATATACATATACATATACATATACATATACATATATATATATATAAATGTCATTCTTAAATCATTATATCGTAGGCATGTGAAGGAAGAACGGTTACTTTATATACGTACCAATAAAATTATATCCATAGGCGTATGGTCTCCCCATTGTGTGTATGTGTGTGTGTGTGGCGGGGGTGGGGACAGACCCTGGGTTTTTTTTTTTTCGAAATAAAGAAAAATGCCCGAATCTGGATAACGACATTTATTCATAATTGCTACTAAACAGCTATATAGGTCTGCAAACGAATCACTACGCACTTTTACATGGATTACAACTAATTCTGAAGGTAGAATGGTGGAAAAACATGGTAAAAAGATTTCAGGTTAGTACATTTTCCCGAATATCTATAGTTTTGTACTCGCTGGAACAATGATCAGTAACGTTTAGATTTTAAATTAAAATTGAATTAAAATCAATCATATGATCTAACAGCAGCCATTTGGAGCTCATGTCCACCAATCAAAACCTTACTTGCAGAATCATGCCAGCGAAAATAATTTGAAAACATTCCCAATTATCCTGAGGGTATCCGACATGTTTCGTGTGAATTACGAATGCCTTAAAACATGTTTTATTTTTTTTAAATAAATAATTTGTAATTTAAAACTGAAGACTGATTTAGTAGGTGTTTTATTTTTTTTTATTTTTTTTTTCTTGTTTTTTTTTTTATAAATAAATAAATAAATAATTTGTAATATAAAATTGAAGACTGATAACCAGTCCCGTACGTATTGGTATGGTTCGCTGTACTGCGGCCACTAAAATAGACTCGCCCGATATTTTTAGAATTTGTATGCTCCCAAATTACGTTATAAAAGGAGAAGTGTGATTGGTCAATATTTAAATTATTATTTACAGACGAAATGATAGTCTACGCAGTGCTGTTAGCAATCTGATTAAAATTGGTTCTACTGGTCTAAATAAGGTATTTGTAATTCACACAAAACATGTCATATACACTCGAATGTTTTTACATTATTTTCAAATCACTGGCAATATTCTGCAAGTAAGGTTTTGATTGGTGGGTTGAGTTCCAACTGGCTGCTGTTAGATCCACATGTAATAGTTATACGCTCTCAAACATAGGATTGTTGTGGTATTAGCGCGGGAATATTTGCCAACCGTTTGGTGGTCAAGATTTGCCACACAAAAAAGAAGAAGAAAAAAAAGACATAGGTTGATCTCTGACTGTAATGAGAGCGTATAACTATCCAAATGTCCGTCTAGCTCTCTTACAGTCAGAGTACTCGGGCTAGTATGTATGTATGTATGTATGTATGTATCTCTCTCTCTCTCTCTCTCTCTCTCTCTCTCTCTCTCTCTCTCTCTCTCTCTCTCTCTCTCTCTCTCTGTGTGTGTGTGTGTGTGTGTGTGTGTGTGTGTGTAGTTCACGTAAATCGATATTCATATGTTTCTATTTAGTACACAATAATTATTGTTGAGATGTAGTATGAGTTTATATATACACTAACAAAATATGTTTTAAAAATAAACGTAACTAATAAATTATGTAAAAATAGTGTTACTAATAAAAATGTTATTTAAATCTTAAATGTCATATATTACACCATCAAGTTAATTAAAATGCAAGGTATCAAACCTGTATTCTGCCTGGATGGGTTAATGCAATAATTATAATGTTATTATGTTTTGGTTCTTTAATGTTAACGTTATCGGCAATGGGAATTGTTTTGGTCTAATAGAACCTATAATGCTCAGTCCGACTTTGACCAGTCTATTATATTAATCTTATCCTTTGCTAATTTTCCTTGCATGGTTTTATGGTTTTGTACTTTTGTTTTATTCGCAACAGCACTCGCAGAGTACGCCATGAATCTTGACGGGTGCGTCAGAGTAGGTTTGTTTACTTTTAATTTTCGATGTAACATGTCCGCGAACCAGTAACACTCGGACCGCCTAAAGTGGATTCAGACAAAGCTCAAGCGTAACATTTCAGTATAAATATTACTCTGGTAGTTAAAGCGGCAATGTCGTGAATATTTTTAAAGCAAAGGTATAGATGGGTATGGCTTATGGAATTGAATGCAACCACAGTCAAGAACGAAAATGGGTTACGTTTGCCTTGCAGGTTTGAAAATTAATAAAACCATGGTCACCAACACATTTTACTGGCCCTTCTCAAATTAAAGGGACATACCCTAGTTTTTAAACACTAAGACATAGTTTTGACTATTAGAGGCGTTTATTGATAACTGAAATCGTACTTTACTTAGATTTTATTGTTTAAAGGATCCATTTCCGTACATTTGAAGTGTTTTTGGTCATCCTGATGTTTTTAATGTCACAAAATGCATTTCTCATATTTTTAAAAAGGCACTTGCCTCTGAGAAGTAACAGTTATGTAGTCGAGTTTTGTTCTATTTTAGACTCATGTTTCACGCAATTGTAACTTTATCAAAATGTGTTACAGGTTTGTAAATTAAACTAAACTTAATGTTAATTTTCATGAACTGAAACTAGGGTATGTCCCTTTAAACTAGCCCTCCATTTATCACATTTAAATTTAACCGTGCTGCCGAATTCAAAAGTAGACTGTTTTTTGTTGAATAATAACAATGTGCTGACTGTATATAGTCCATTTGCATCAAAAGGAAAACTATGAATAAACTTAAAATTCATATAAAAACATGTTATTAAGATTTAAACGGTTTAAATAACATTTTTAGAAAAAGAAATCCAATATAAATAGAAATGTTTCTTTACTTAATACCATTAAATTATACAGATTAAATCTCATTTTTAATACAGGGGTGAAGATAGAATGCTAGAACAGCCAGTGTATACAGTTTGACTTGCATTGTCTCTGAAGTGAAAGTTAATGCAGTACCAAGAGACTAAAAGTTGAAATGTGCATGCTTTAGTAAACTAGCTGGGGACAGGCAGTCTTCTTTGTGGCAATGTAAGAGAGATGAAATCTCCAGTAAAGGATTTTCTCAGAAGTGGCTCCTATTGACGAGGCACTAGATAGAGATCCATCGAATCCACTATTTTGCCAAATGCTCATTCATTGGCATGGTGCAGATATACTACCCTGATCAATCATCATGTATTACAGTTTTGTCATTCAGATTACCTTGGATGTTCGATCAATTGCCTTAAAATATATATCAGAAAAGATGATTTAACCTATGCAGTTTGACTGTAATTTGTAACAAATATTTTTTAATTTACACTGAACTATCCAGTCCGCCCCCCCCCCATTTTTATTTGAGATGGTATGGTGTAAAATTAATAAATTAATGTTTTTGTATGAATTTTATTTTTATTTATTATGAGGTTGCATGCCAATTCATCCGTTTCATTTTGATGCAAACGCACAAAAGCCTAAAAAAAATCATATTTTCGGAGTAAAATGTAATAATGTGTGCGCACATGTGCATTTAATTTGCATATTTTAAATGCTACAGTAGTAGGGTACTAATACACTAAATATTGAAAGAAATATAGGTGTCGGAAGATTGCAGCGACTGGGGGGGGGGGGCCACCAACTAAATGCGAGTTTTTAAACAGGTGGGCCGAAGAAAATTTGGCCCCCCAGTTTTCGAGTTGGGGGGGCCAGTGCCCCCTGCCCCCCCCCCCGTTTCCGACGCCTATGAATATATACCATATATACTTTATTAACTATAATCAAGTATCCTGGCACATAACCACACACGCTGATTCTGGCACTATCAAAATATAGAACGTGTTCTATGTCTGCTGTCAGATCTGTAGTTTGTGCCAGCACAGATGTTCGATTCAGTTTTAGTGTGTTTCTTTTTTTACCTGTTACCATACTCCCCAGACCCTAAAATCGCTGGTCACTTAAAGGAGGGCATAATCAAGGCATTTGGCCTGGTATGCATATTGAACGATATATATTGCACATTATTGCTTAATATCAACAAGTATAAGCATATAGTTAATTAATAAAACAGTTAAATGTGATGGCTATTATATATAACGGGTGCAGCCATTTTGTACCATCCCAGTGAATACGCCCTCTGGCGAGCTGGTGGTTACGTAATACCTAATGTGTCACATCAGGAATTAGTCTTAGAACTGAAGAAACAAAACATACCTGATTTTTGCAGATGCATCCCAATATTCTTTAATAATAGTCATCCCAGTAAACTAGCAACAATTACTAGTATATATTATATTTAATATAAATAAACCAACATTGTCAAAGTGTTGAAATAACTGTATTATGGTTTAAATTAAACATGTACTGAAATAATACTCGGATTGTTTTCGTAGTTAATTGTTCGTTTCTTTCCGTGGCTTGTACCTGTGGTTCTCGGTGTATATTTAGACAGTCCTCAGACACTGTGTCTAGACACACTAAATAGATAGGCCGCTTTTATTAAGATCACAGGGTATTGTGTAATAACCTCAAAGTATAATGGACTTTAACAGCCGTCCCCCTTTATTACTGTAAGTAATTCTGTAAAACCTTTAAGTAGACTTTCCCATCGAAAATCACAAAACTGATCAATTACGCAGTCCCAAAGAAAAGAAAATCATCACTTGAGTATCGTGAGTGGTAATTTTTGCTCGAACGTATCTTACCAATAGGCCTAATAATATGCATTTTTTCTTTGGATTTTTTTAAAAGAAAATAATACTATAACTCCATTTTGTTATATTGATGCAAAATGAAATATATTTAGTTAAATAGTTTATTATACTATCAAGTCATTTATGTTGTTTTACAAGTCAGGTTGATGAAAGTGAAGCACCTAGTCGTGTGCATAATAGAGAAGTTCGTCGGAGCTGACATCACTTCACCCCAAACTATACCACCGGATGTCACAAAAACGAAACAAAATGGCTGCCCCCAGTTAGCAGGAAAAAACACATGTTTTTTTAAATTTTAAAATTATGCATTTTTCATTTGTTAAAGTGTCAGTATGTATTGGTGGTCCGGGTATGTATCTTTCCAATACATAAGGCTCTTGTTGGAGTTTAGTCTACCTTTAATGGACTACCTTTGTAAAATTCATAGTCACCCTTGGCCAATAAAGGTAGCCATGGACAACTGCTAATTTTCAACCCTGTCCTTGGGGGATTCTGACTATAATATCCTGCGTACCAGCATTCTCTGAGGCATATTTTATTATACTGGACACGTTTAGCATATCAGGCAGGCAGTGAGCTATCTTAGATTGTGGCGACCAAAATTTATGGGGTGTGTCTGGAGTTGACGAGTCATGCTTCTGTATTTGTCTTTGGTGTAAACTTTATTCCAAACTATTTTTTTCATTATATCATTACAGACTGAATGAAGAGACCACAAAATTCGAAGCACTTCTCGAGATCAGCGGTGAGGTATGGGGTCTGGCAATGATGCTGACCAGGACTGGTACATTGACGGCAGTGATGATGAAAAGTACAACCCAGCCAAGCTGCCAGGGATTGCCTGGCAACCAAATCCTAAGGACATCTTGGAGATGTTTGACAAGTTGTCTCGGGACAAGGCTGTGCTGGAGTTGAAGTGGCAGTGTCCCGGCCGGCGGTCACCCGAGCTCGAGAAAGACAGTGATGAGGAAATGGATGAACAGGAGCAGGAGGACGACCAGGAGGAGGTTGTGCAGGAGGAGGTTAAGTGAGTGTGTTGTTAAATAAAGCATTTCTTTTTTTCTTTTCTTAAAACTATAATATGTCAGAATTACCAAATGTTTGACATCCAATAGCCGACGATTTATAAATCAGTGTGCTCTAGTGGTGTTGTTAAACAAAACAAACTTCTTCTATTCTGTAGTGATGGTCATTTTTTAACATTTCAAATTAATTATGTTCCAACTACAATACAGAGTTATTTCCCTTGTAGTTCTAGTCCTTTGGTATGGGAATTATTATAATTTATTTTATTTTAACGTGAAATAGGTTCAGACACATCCATCTCAGATCTGACCTCTGACATCGCCAGGGACCAGTTCTGGGACGGGAGAGATAGTAATTGGTAGACTAATGGTAATACTATTAAATACCTTATATGGCTGCTATGACGACAGTTCTATGTGACGTCATCTTGCTTGGCCTAGAATGTGTATACACATCTGCAGCACTATAGGTTAATACCTGTTTTTCATAATGTAGCAGATTTGTATACATGTAGTACTCCAAAGCACCCCCCCCCCCCACAAAGCTGATACAAAGTAAATGTGGCCCTCGTTTCATTTCATCTGATTTTCATGCCTATATCCAATTCAGGTTCAAGCATGCTGTCCTGGGCACATACCTCAGCTATCAGCGCTGCCTGTCCAGGACAGTTATTTAGAGGTTGAGTCATTAAAACTTGCTCCGGGTCGGAGCAGGTCCCGGGTTGCTAACCCGGTGCCTACAAGCCTTATGTCCGATGGCTTAACCACGACACCACCGAGGCCGGTCAGCTGTGGCCCTCATTCATTGATGGAGTAAAACTGAAAAACTATGTTGTTCATTTCTCATAATATAATGTACATAACATACAGGTAACTCAACTAAGTTGACTAAATTGTTGGAATCTGTTAAATGTCAGGTCATTCTGTTTGTGTGGCACAAACCATAAAGATGATCATCCTAACTATTTTTATTTTCTATGAATATTACAGTGTTAAGTGGTGTTCAACAGTTATTTTCATCCAAGTTGGTGTGAATATTTTTCAGAGCTCCAGAGCCAAGTGCTTTTGATTTTGACGACTTTGGAACAGAACCATCAGGCAATATTACACCAAGGAGGATTTCAGGTATTTCCACTGTTGGGCTTTTGTGAATTATAATGATTTTATTCTCCAGTGTTAGTAGTTACAAGGCAAGGTATAGTACAGTGAAACCTGTCTAAATTGGACCCTGAAAAATCATGTGCACCAATTTTCAATTGTCTTATTTGAAATAGGAAATCTTTTTATATTGCACCGCAACTGATAAAAGGCCATGCTATGTCTGTAGGAAAGTGCATATAAAAGATCCCTTGCTGCATTAGGAAAAATGTGGGTTTTCTCTGATGACTACAATTACCAATATTTGACATCCAATAGCCGATAATTAATTAATCAATGTGTTCTAGTGGTGTTGTTAACCAAAAACTTTAACTTTGACTTTATATTCTGGCCAACATTGCGCAGAAATAATATACTGCATTAGAGAGAGACTGCAGTTTGCTACAAAATTGCACCGATGACTTGGTAAACAAGATTTGATAGTTTGAGAATCATTTAGTGTAAATTCAAACCCAAGACAACTATTTATTTTTGTACATATTTTTAAGTTTCACATTGTACTATATTTCAGGTGGTAGGAAAACCCCTCGTACTCAGAAACGCGTGGCCCGCATGGACAAAGTCCTTGACGATATCAGACGGCAACAGTTGGAACGTAATGCAATTAAGGAGGCTCGCAGAGTAGCAACCTGGTCACCAGGGAGTCCAGCAAATGCACGATTTCAGCTCGGAATGACGGGCAGCCCTGGAATGACCAGGTCCGAGATAAACACTACCCCACAGCGCCCGGTATTGGGAGAATCAGGACTGAATAGGTCGGACGGAACAACCACCCCACAACCTGCGCCATTGGCCGATTTAGGGTCGACGAAGCAGACAAGACCTGGGACACCATCGCGTGAGAATGGTGACGGCATGGGAAACAGCAGTAGTCCCAGACAGTTAAGAACGGGACAGTCTCCCAAACCAGCTGGCACGCCATCTGGTGGCACCCCAGCACATTCTCCAGCACCATCTGCCACTGCAGTGCACAGGCAGTCTCCTGGAGCTCAGCAGACGGCACCTCCGAGTACAGACTCATTCAAGCCAGATTTTTAACTAGATGGAAACTCTGTTAACGTGTCCATATCCAATGAATGTTCAAGCATGCCCATCCCAGGATTTGCCTCCGACATCACCAGTGACTAAGTCCTTAAAACTTGCCCTACATGGGCTGTGGATGTTTTATATATATTTCTTTTTTAGATATATACTTTTTTTTTTTAATAAGATAAAGGATATACCATAAATAAAATGGAAGCCTATGACACAAAAGGGCTCTTACAGATTTGTACATTATATGGAAGTAGGCAAGCATTTACCTTGAAAGATTTAGGTACAAACATGAGGATCAGGTTGATTTTAAAACCCCTCAGAAAAATAGGAAACGGGAAATAGAAAAACAGAAAAACAGGAAGCAGAAAAATAGACATAAAAAGTGTGTGTGTTGGAGGGGTGGGGGGGGGTACATCTTGCAGATTTGTACAACATGTTAGTAGGCAAGCCTTCACAGGTAGAATAATGAAGGTCAGCTTTATTTTTAAATAAACATTAATCTTCTAAGGAACCCTGGACATCAGTAAAAGGGGTAACAAAAGTCTGAAGATACTGCATTGCTTCCCCTCCTCCCCTTTTAAATGTGAATTAATCTACAACTGGCCTCTTTCCACATCTGTGAGAACCATTTCTGCCAGAGTTTTAATCGACTGGCAGGGCTAGCTCTGAAACTTGCTAAATTCAGAAATTGCAAATTTTAAAAGCAGTTGGCAAATTTTATTTTAATTTAGCAAAATAATTTCTTGTAATAATTGACATTTCTTTTACAAAGTAAATGGCGATTTCTGCAATTTTTGAAGTCTAATAAACAATTTGATGAAATATTCTGCTCACTCTGAGCTCGCCCCGACTGGTTTTAGAGGTCAGTATAGTGAATGCACATCATGTATGTTTTATACTGTTTGACACCCAGAGCTCGCCCCGACTGGTCTTAAAGAGGTCAGTATAGCGAATGCACATCGTGTAT
>JAECMU010004381.1:0-15001 GCA_016106625.1 Dracogyra subfuscus | reverse complement strand
AAGAAGTTATGTCATATGTTTTCGAACACATGATAATTTTTATAAATAAACACTGATTCGTAGAAGCACAATAATGTGTATCTATGGTATGCCATGTATTGGCTGAGAGCAAGAAGTTTAGCTTCTTCGTCCTTAGATAAAATGGTCTGAGGTCCAGATTTTCTATATGACACATCAATCTCCCTCTACAGCGATCATACAGTGTTGTAACTGGGATTAAAAACCTTTTGGCAGCCTTACGGATCGTGTATTATAGCAGAATATGCCGTAGAAAGATTTTCTTGGGTGTATTGACGGTATCTAGATCTCTCAGTGCGAGAAGTAGTCTAAAAAGGGAAAAGGAACACTTGCCTTCATAAAATGAATATTGTAAAGTCTGGCAGACGTTAATAAGAAATGGTCTAAACAGGCTTCCATATTTTTCTAAAAGAATCAGATTTATTTCCCTTTACAGTGAATTACGTATTCAGTATAGGTATAAACAAAGCAGACGGCACATCGAGTGCAGATATAACCAATGTAGTAAAGTGCTATGTTTGTATTTGCATAGGGTATGTACTCAAAACTTGGACAGTGATTCATTACCATTATATTTCAATAAATTAATTGCCATACTTACACCAGGAAGTTTTATACACAACATTTTTGTTGCGAACAATGCACAACCTCTTGTTGTCAATATGTGATGTTTGTTAACGTCATACCTTCAATATGCACGTGGAAAATCGCATATAAATGAGCTGTTTGAAAACATGATGTTCGAATTTATATGACGGTACGATAATAAGGGTGTATGTGTTTAGACTATAAATGTCTACAATATATTCATTATGTTTCCAGTTATTTTAATGTTTGTAATATATGGAGACCAGTTTTGGTGAGCATTATGATTAATATCCGAGCTAGCTCTGGGTCAGCAGAAAATTTCACCACATTTTTTGTTATTATGTTAAACTTCAAAAATTACGAAAACCCAGTTATTTTGTATCAAGATATTAATTATTTCATAAAATTATTTCCGCCAAATTAATTACAGTTCACCAGTTGTTTATGAAATCAGCAACTGGCGAATTAGGTGAGTGCCAGAGCTAGCCCTGATAAGCATTCGGTTCCAAAGCATATCTGATATTAGATGCGATAACGTAGCGCTAAGATCGACTCAGTCTTCTGTTCAGTGAGACGTAGGCGAAAGTTTCCGTTAAAATACCGTAACTAATCTGATATCAACTTCAATATAATAAACATTTTTAAACAGACAGGTGTTATCCAAATATTTTTTTTTATTGGCATTTCTACTCTTCAAATGAGCACTAAACTGACCACTATGTCGCAAAGTTTATGGCACGTGTGTCAAAAAATAGTATGCATCGGCTGTAAAGATTGTAAACTCAGGGCTCACCCTGGGTGAAAAATGCCTTTAGCCAAAAGTTTAGCCAATTATGATTTTCATTAGCCAAAATCAAAAGTCTTTAGCCAAATCTAAATTGAGCTAAAATACTCTTAATTTAGTATTTTTTCAATGTTTCTTATAAAAAATATAATAATGCCATTTGGATCCAATATCATTTAATTTTATTCATATTTTAATTTTCGTATACATGTACATAAAACCAGTCATCACTGCAGTGATACTGTGTACAACATATAAGTACATAAATTCAACACAAACATCAGTACATAATTTTTTTTTGCCATTGACGTTTTCATTCGAGATTATCCGATATTGACTGATTTACTGGAAAGTGTATTAGTATGAAAACTTCGTTTTGAAGTTGTCATTTGCAGTGTAAAAAAGAAGAAACACAGGGGAAAATGGCTTTAGCCAAAATTTTAGCATATATGCAGATTTAATTAGCCACTTTTGGTAAAAATTAGCCAATGGCTAATTTGGCTACCGACAGCGCGAGCCCTGAAACTATGTTACCTCTTTTGGTGAGTGAAACTTTTTGTGGTATAGCTATTAGGCAAAACTTTCGAACACCAAAGTTTTCAGTGTTTTATTAAAACATTTATGTTATTCAACAAAACATGTACTTATAATAATTTGTAAACATTTTTTAAAGCAAATGACAAAATGTAATCCTCGAAAACCAATGTTAATCGACAACATTTTTGAAAACAAATATAACAATTCTGATGTGTTCAGGGGTTTCCCCAGGGCTGTTAGGCATAGCGACCCAACACGCCTTGGTCCGTAAAGTAAGCGCTTTGATAGTGTGGAAGCACCTTGATTTGAAGTGCTTTAAAACATATTTTATCACAGGTACGAGCGTGGCAGTCTATACTACCTCTTGCAAACAGCTTGCATACCAGTATATATCAAGCACACTTAATGACTATAATACCTAAATACCTATTAATGGACAGTCGTCTGCTCACAATTGGTGTTTGGTAATTTTACCACATCTACTGGGACTGCTAATCCATCAGGAAGGTGCTTATGTGTAACGGGATTCCCGTGCCGAGCAATCAAACTTCAAGGTCTGTCAAAGAAGATGCCCATTGCCACAATCAACTGTACCATTTAATTGAATAAAGGACTTTTTAGAGGTACACTTAAGTTGGCAATCTGTCATTTTTATCCTAAAACCCCGTTCCCAACAAACACACTGAAAACATTCAGGGCTCGCACTGTCAGTAGCCAAATTAGCCATTGGCTAATTAAACATTTTTTTTTTTTAAATGGCTAATAAAATTTGCAAGTGGCTAAAATTGTGGCTAAGCAGTTTTCTATCTTTTGATGTAAACAAACAGTAACATAATCTATCACACACATCAAACATAATAATAATACCAAATATTTAATTAGTGTAATAGCAATCTCGCGACCATTAACGAGAAACGATGTTATCTAGAATACAGCGTAGACCCTATGATGTTTGCTTATTTTAATAATCATGGTTATTAATTTTAACAGCTTGCATTCGACATGCATGACAGCAATGTGACCGTGATTTAATGTCTGGAAGATCTGTAACTTGTTGTTTTAACTTTGTAAAATCTTTGAAGCAACAAACTGACACTGCGTGTCAATTTGAATACACATACCAGTTCAGGTCCGAAAGACATATAAGCTATCCCAAGGTCTGGGTTCCACCAGACCAAGCGAAAACAAAATGTTTGCTACACTGGTTGGTGTGCTTCACATTGAACCAAATGGACACGATGGATACCAAAGAAATAGTTTGCTAACGTTAGGAAGAACGTTCGTTGGATGAACTGAGGTGAACTCTCAGTGCGAATATATGTCACACTTCAGAGTCGGCTGACACCCACGTTTCAAGAGACACCGCTATGGACATAAAATACAATTGTAAACACAGAAGTAAATCTTGATGTAAAAAACTTAATTGTTTGCATCAATGAATACCTAACTGCAATTTCGTTTATATCCTTTGTCTTTGTTAATTTTGTACCTATTATATGGTCGAGAGCACATTGTGTACAGTGATTGCATGATAAAATGGATTTAATTTAGCAATTTGAGTCATTGAAAAGTCTCTAATACAGTCAAAAATATCGTAACAATGACTTAGGAGAGTCTTTGACTAAGACTTCAATTTTAAAAGCAATGCATGGTTGTGAATCCACTTTGTTAATTTCAGATTTAATATCTTGATTTATCAGCAAATCTGGCTGTGTTCAAGGATAACAGATATCTAAACTCAGAAGACTCGGAATTTGTTGATAGTGTTGCTGCAGAAGTCAAAAGGTTTTTGAAGAAATCAAGTTTAACAAGGTACATTTCCTAGGGATCATTAAACATCCTGTGATACATGCAGAGCTTTGTGTTTGGTATGTAAGGGCAGGATATACACTGAATGTATCTGCAGAGCTAGTTCTAACAGTTGCCAGATTCCAATTACAAATTTTATTTTAAGTTGGCGAAATAATTTTAATACATTTTATTAGAAAATAACTGGGGTTTTTTTGCCATTTTTTAAAGTTTAATAGATAATTTGGCAAAATTTTGTATTCACCCAGAGCTAGCCCAGGCAGCTGTAACATTATTGTAACAGAATGTTAGTACAGAATAATAGATAACCTGACCTTTGACCTACATGTATAGTACCCCCTCCCCACAGGTTCCAAGGAACCGCACAAAATTAGAAAGACTGAAATATACACTATGATGAAATTGATAAATTTCTGAGTAAAATGTAAACAGCATAGTGCATTATCTAGCATAATAATTCAGAGAATAAAGAATTATAAGCAGTTACAGATTATTTGTCCTAAATGAATTAATTTTATAAATTAATAGCCAAGTCTTTCTTACCCGGTAATTCCAAGCAAAGTGTTGATTATTTTATTTGTCAGTTTTAAAAGTGTAACTTAAACATAGATACATATTATTATTTTTAAAACTATTGTTTTCAAAAATCTGTTTTACAGAGTGCTGTTGTTTCCCCCAGTGAACAGTTACCGTCGGTTTCTGATACATAACGTGGTTGAAGATATTCCTGAAGTAAAGAGTTTTTCTATTGGTGAGGGTTCTGCTCGCCAGACCGTTGTCTGTCTGTTGGATGCACTGCGTCGGTATGTACAAATTGCTACGAGCATTTTTAATACCTAGTTGAAATTCTTAATCTTTTCTTCTTTATGACACACGTACAGCTTGAATTTCATAACACACCAAGAGATATAGTAATGTAAACTTTGAGGGGATAATTTAATTCGTATTGAGCCTTTATTTTATACATTTAAAACCATAACAAATTATAGATCTTTTTAAATTCATGATCCTTAAAAGAGTTGAATTCATAAGAAACTTTTTCTTCACAGATACAGTGTTCTTGCAGCTCCATTTAAGCGTGGAGGCCCGCCCTGCTATTGCATTTTGCCGCCCTCCTTTCACATTCCCCGCCTTCCTTCATTTTTCCACACCCCTCTATTTTCCACACCCTACTATATTTTCCAGCACCTATCTCCGCTATTTCCAAATGTCTTTTCTCCACACATAAACAACCCACAACAATCAGTCAGCACACTGGATATCAAAGGAAACAAGCTGCGTTGTGTACGAAAAATCAATTGACGAAACATTTATAACAGTTACCGTAATGTAATTTAATAGTATTTTTAACAGCCTCTATTTTGTCTCATACCTGTATCCATTTGTATGTTTAATACAACAATAAAAGTTATATTTTATTTGAGCCACAAAAACATTTTAATTTTTTATGGATTCAGCAATCTCCAACTGAACCCCCCCCACACACACACTTATTTGGCACCAAATTTGTCACGTGATCAGAAAGGTCACTCTGTCTTTTGTTTCCAATATCTGTTGTTCAATATTTTGTCTTCAGTTGCAGATGTAATTGATTGTAACTGACAATTTGTCATTTCTGTCATTCTGTTTATTCAGCAGTTCTTATAACATATTGTAAAGTTTTCATTTTAGGGGATATCACCACTTATAAAATCAACGGAAGTGGTAGTGTTTAGCATTAAAATCATTCAACTTGGGTGCTAAATAATATATACACCACCACTACAAAAACAAAACTATTTTTTATCAGTTGGCAATAATATTTTATCACAGCAATCGATTCATTTGATAAAGATGGGAATAACAAAACATGTTTTCGACACACATCTTTTTAGTTTTTTGTGTATCTTGAAATTTTTATTAAAATAATAATATTAAAACTTTGATTGGTTCAGCAAAACCGGAATTGCCAGTGAATATCAGACTGATAACATCTTAGGTTCAATTAAAAGACGAGCCTGCTTGTATTTCGTATAAATGTTTTTTAATCAAAATAAGTAGTATGTCTTTTCCACAAAGTCTATCAACACACAGCAACATGGACCACCAAGTTCTATCCCCCCCCCCCCCATTTTTTTTTTCCTGTTTGCTTTTCAGTTAGGTTGTTTTGTTTGTTTAATATTTACACAGCGAGAACACTGAGATACAACAATAAATTAACATTTTAATTAAAATTGTCTATATTTATTGTTTTTTAATTAACCTGTACAATGAAACTTATCAAAATGGGACACACAGTAAATCAGAATATCATCAAAACGTAAAGAACAGATATTTTAATTTTAATAAAAAATGTCCATGGGAAGGAAGGAAATGTTTTATTTAACAACACACTTAACACATTTTATTTACAATTATATGGCTTCAGACATCTAGCTAAGGACCACACAGATATAAAGAGAGGAAACCCACTGTTGCCAGTTCATGGGCTACTCTTTTCGATTAGCAGCAAGGGATCTTTCATATGCACCATCCATCAGACAGGATAGCACATACCACAGCCTTTTATATACCAGTTGTGGTGCACTGGCTGGAAAGAGAAATAGCCCAATGGGTCCACCAACAGGGATTGATCCCACACCAACCGAGCATGTTACCACTGGGATACATCCCACCCCTTGCCCATGAGTGGTGTTAGAGGGCTTTCACTGTACATAGTGCAGTTATTTAGTGCATATAAAGGTATTAAATTAATTACGAACACTTATTTTATGCATGCAAAATGCAGAATAAAATGTTCTATAAATATTTTGTAGGTTTTTTTTCATCTGTTCATTGGTTGTAACTAGATGTCAGACCTTTTCTTATATGTGTATGAATCGGGTATCTTTTTGTATTATGTATTTTTAAACAAATATATGTCCATTGATTGTAACTAGATTGAATTAATGTCGACCTTTTTTCATATGTACATGTATGAATTGTGTATATATATATTTAAAAAGATGTATTCAATGGTCCTAAAGGTAGTACTAAACCAAATAACTTCGGATGGGTCTAAGTTCAAGGTATACCCAACCTTTGACAGACACGTTAACATGTCATGTCAGTGTGTCGGTTGTGAAAAAGATTAGTTTTATCTTTTATTTCAGCTAGTACCACTGTCAAGTAGCCTTGTGCTTGAAACATGTATGGAGTACCTGTTAAAAAAGTACAGCTCGATCCCTATTTTCTTCTGATTCACTTTAAGGGTGAGGGGTTGTAGTATTTATATTTGTCGTGTTTATGTTGATTGATACGCTGCAAGTAGGAGTTTTAGCCACATATGTTACAATTGTTGTCTATGGGATTTGATTTGGTAGTAAACACCCTATAGGGCTTGAATTAATGTCACACCTATTTTATATATGTATGATTTGTGTGTGTTTATATATATATATATGTATATATATATAAATTTATTCAGTGGTCCTAAAGGGATTGAATTGATGTCATCCAATGAAAACTGGTCAGCTAGATGTGGTCGTGGTAGAGGGCGGGCTCGTGACAAAGGAGGAAACCCATCTCCAGTGGGTCGCAGCATCCAAAACCTGGCTTCTGAAGATGGGCAATACGTTGTGAATACAAAACATCTAGCAACATGCGATGACATCACTGACAGTCGCCTAGCAACAGGACATGTATTACCACAACGTGATGGTGAAGAGTCTGCCAAATTTGATAATGCTGACCGTGTCAAGAAACGGATTCCTTTAACATCTAGGTACAGGTTTATTGTTGTCAACTTTTGCATTTAGCTCGGTCAAATTTAGTCATCTATTTTTTCGTACAAATGAAATTATTGGGAAGTAAAAAAACTGGTTTTGGCTACTACAAGAATTAGGACAACAAGAAACACCTGGTAAATACAGACACTGATATTTTAAATAAGAAAATATATCTAATTTGGATGTTACATCATCGAAATGGCTCTACTGGATTCTTGGGACTGTCCCTTTAATAACTTGATGGCAAAATATAGGACATAATTTAAAAGTTTAGAACTGAAACAAGGTTGATATATAAATAGCTGTGAATCAGAAGCATCGCTGGCAGCACGTTTGTGCTGTTGGTAAAACCGCTCAAAAAACAGCAAAATTAATATATCTCGTGTACATTATCTGACCAGTATTTAACATGTGTACATTTGAAATATGTCAACATACAGCAAAATAACCTTTTAGTATGGAATCTATTGCTGTCTGTGGACCCATTGGGTTACTGTAAAATGGGTAATATTTGTGGGAGTAAATTTTCGCAGCCAGTCAGTTATAGCCATTTCGCGGTTTGTAAGTTTCGCGTAGTCGTTTTTGTTTTTTTCTGAAGTCAGTAAAAAAGAATGAAATAAAGAATGAAAAAGAACAAATTCAATACTACTGTATACTTTTTAATCCACAAATATAAAAGAACTGTGACTGACTTAGCCTAATAATAATAGTATCTGACCGATGACCAAGTGATACAATCACAAGTGTTTTATCTCAAGATGGCCGCTTGGCTCAGGCACAATGAATGACCGTAATCCCGCATGTGGATTAATCCGTCATCATTAATCGACTCTCCCATAAGTGTTTTAATTAATAAATTTCGGTGGTTGAAAACATCTCATCCTATTTTGTTTGTGTACACACATTCTCAAAATTACCAATGGATTAGTGTTATGTCAAGACATCAGAATGAGTCGGTCAAACACGTGTATACAGCTGCTACCGGAAGTAGTAATAGTAGTACTATTTGGACTATTTTTTTTTTTATTCTTGCAGCTATTGACTGAATACTTACCAGTGTTGATTTTAATTATTGAAACAAGTCTGTGAGTAAAGAAATGTATTAACCTTATTTTTTTAATATATATATTTTTTTTAAAGATGCTACTATAGTATTAATATTCACGTGAGTTTAATTTTCGCGGTCAAATAAAAATGGCAAAAAATGCAAAAATTTCACACACTCGAATATTACCCGTTTTACAGTATTTCTCATTCCAGCCAGTGCACCACAACTGGTATATGTGCTCTCCTGTCTGTGGGATGGTGCATATAAAAGATCCTATATTACTAATGGAAAAATATAGCAGATTTCCTCTCGAAAACTATATGTCAAAATTATCAAATGGTTGACATCCAATAGCTGATGATTAATAAATCAATGTGTTCTAGTGGTCGTTAAAGAGAACACATTTTTTAATTTTTTTTTATTTGCAACCTTTTAAAACATTACCATAAAATTGCCATCGGTGGGCCTTTTCACCAGTGGCAATTCAAAAAATAAAAAATGCAGTTGGTGACAAATTCTAAAATCCGAGCCTTGAAATTAATAATACATGTTCTGAATGTTTTATATATAAAGGCTTTTTCAATCTCAGGGCAGCATGGCACTGATTAAGGCTAAACTATTGAGGCATGGTGCCGCATCATGTTAAAACAAGCTACGGAAAACACAGTACTTCTCTATTAAACTTCATGTACCTCACTGGTAGTAATATTAATAATAAAATTCTTTATTTCCTGAGGGTAAACATATTTAGTACAACTTCAAGGTGACTGGTCTCCCATGAGACCCTCTCAAATCTATACATGGTATTATACACGTACATGTACATTCAAAGAAACAACATCAACATACATGTAATATGTATAGCATGAGGAACAATAGCACATATTATGAATATTTAAATAATATTTCAATCAATTTGTTAAGAAATTTGAGTCATTGATAACTGAATACATCATAATTATTTTAACAAACACATCAAAATCAACAACAAAGGTATATCTTAATATTTATTATTATTTGAATAGTGCTTAAAATAACTGGATTTGAATGAGGCGAGGGATTGAGAATATTTTATCGTTGAAGGTAGTGTGTTTCACAGTTTAGCTCCCCTGCATGCAAAATTATGGCGATAAAATTCTGTTCTTGGTTTTAATTCATAAAGATGACTATGTTGAGTTGAATTCAGTTTTAAGGAATGAATTTCTGAAGTTGTTTGAAACATTGTTTCTAGATATGATGGAGTTAGTTTGATGAGGGCTTTGTAGACAAAACTGGTAGGTTCTAAAGTCAATTCTCTCTTTGATTTTAAGCCATTTGAGAGAGCTGATTATTTCTGCAGTGGACGTTTCTTTGCTTTTTTTTTCAGTAATAAGTCTTAGAGCTTGATTTTGGATTTTTAAAAGTTTTTCTATAGAATGTTACTGGTATTTGTGTTCATGTGCCGATGAACCAATTGACCAACTTCCAAATTATTTGGCCAGAATATAAAAGAGCAATGCCTTTTTTTAAACAGGATGGACGTAATATTTAATAGTTTTTGTGTGTGTATTTTCTTCTTTTTTTAAAGGAAAAAAACAAAGAAGCCAGAAATGCAAGTGTATGTACCCCGGGCTAAGCGCGTGCAGCAGCAACAAGATGATTCAGCTGATAGAAGTTGGAGTGAACCCAGCAACATGTCAACCAGTGATGTATCTGAGTCGTGTACCCAGCAGAAGAATGTCAAGGAAAGAAAAGGTGACAATCATGATGACAAGCCTATATCAACAAGAAGAAAAATCAGGCCTGAAATGCAGAGGTATGTGCCAAGGGGGAAAAGAGAGCTCATCACCTCGTCACAAGACAATGCTGGATCTGCCTCCGCACCTGAAAAGGAAAGTGATTTCAAGAGTGTGAGAACAGAAGAAAAACTTTCTACAAGAACAGGGCCTATAAAAAAGTTGAAAATTGGAGGAAACGGTGAAGAGTTTTCAAGTATGGTTCCTCAGAACAGTGAACATCTCAATGCTGGTTTGACTGATCGTTTTGGTTCATATGACAACCACGTTGCAGGTCACCATTCTTCACCATGTATCAACACTGATAGGTATCAGGAAAAATCAATGGAAGTTAATGTGCAGGAAATGGTCACCAATTGTCCGGATTTTAACATATCTCATGACTCTTTAATTGACACTTCAGACTGTAATTCCAGCTGTGATGGTACAGCTGCTGAACAAAGTATGAACAGTAGTGTATCAAGTGAGGTAAGACCTATTTTACTGAATCCAAGTCACCTGTATGATAGTAGTGGTCATAGTGTGAGTGATATTGTAGGTGACACAGATAATTATTCCACGTCTGAACTCGTCTGTCATTCATCTAACATATCATCAAGCAAATATTCCGAAGTATTAGAATGTTCCAGCCTATCCTCGTCGGGTAATTTAGCAGTGTCCAGTGATATTAATTTGCAAGGGAGTGCTGCACTGCAGAGTGCAGATTCTGTCCCAGCTTGCAGTAAACACGAGTCTGAAGAAAATACTTCACAGATGCCATATACTCCTGACAGTATTGACGATGATGTGTTGAAATCTCATGGCGATGCTAGACAGGACTCCGGAGGAACAATGGTGGATTCAAATCCTGATATTTGTCATGTTGAAGCCAATGAAGATTTGGGTTTTGTAGACCTTAGTCTCAGTCCTGGAGATTCTGGACAGCGTGAATACTCTCCTAACGACAATGAAGCATCATTGGATGTTTTGTGTGGCAGCAGTATTCCTGATAGGGGAAACTCGGGTGAAATTTCAACACCCGAGACAGACGCAGCAGCATGTGCCTTTAGTGATCCTCATACTCCGAGCTTGTCGTCATGGAGATCTCTAGGAGCAGCTGAACCTCCAGAGTCTGGCAGACAAGTGCTGCATTCCTCATCTCTTCCAGATGTTGTGGTATCCACAATGGAAGCAAAGCCCGATGATGGTTGTGTTTCATCTGATAACGAGCCTGACACTGTTGGTGAGCCTCATCAGTCAAGTGGAAGGATGTTGACGTCCATAGCCTTGAAACAGTTAGACAGTGTCACAGAGTTCAGATCATCTTCGGATGATGAGAAGATGCACTTCACGGCTGATGATTCTCAGTCGGGGGATGAAGATGGGTGGGAGACCATGTTTGATGATAACGGAGACTGCCTGGCTCCTGATGTCATGGAACAGGTCTGTCTGTTACTATTTTATTTGTGAAACTATATCTCAAAGACACCTTGCTACTAAACAATATTAACATGCTTGTAGTCTTGTGGTTTTTTATTATTATTTTTGTATTATTATTATTATATGTCTTTTAAATTCTCATTCTCAAGACAATGTTCAAGACTGACTCTGGTTGATTAGAAAATCTCACCAAATTATCTTTTAATCTTCACAAATTGCAGGAAGCCAGTTATTTTCTAACAAAATATGAATTATTACGTGAAATTACTTAGCCCAATTAAAATAAAATTTGCCACTTGTTATCCAAGCATGTTTTGTAATGTCTTTGTTTTACCAAAACTAAATTAATTAATGTTTAAAGAAATATGTTAGGGTAATGTCAGTGTTTATTAGAAGGCAACTTGCAGTTAATTTTGGCCAGACACTGCAGTGATCACCACCACCTGTTTTCACACATCTCCTTGCATTCAGTAGACATAGCTGCCTACTTTTGTCAGACATCGTCCTTCTTTCAAAGATTTATGAACAACCTGTATTAAACATTCACATTCTTTACACAAGGATGGACACGTACAGAGGGTGCATCTGTCCATATTATGTGTCACTTTGTACATGTAGCTTGCTTAAATAATTGTAGGCAGGGCTTCTGGATTATGGTAGCCCCACTCCCATGGCTAGTGATATTCAATGTTGGGCTAATAAATAACTACTATTGCCATGCCCGACGGCAAGTGAATGTTTTTTTTGGTCAAATGTTGCAATTAAGTTTATTTTGTAAATATGAATATTTAATGCCTCCATCCCACCCTAATGTTAGTGTTTTTAAGCTCTTATTTCCCTCTTTAGGTGACATATCTGATAATTACTATTATTTAGTAAAATTGTATGAACTTAAAGTTGGGCAAGTGAATTTTTAAATGTGGCTAGTAAATTTTCAAAATCATTGATCCCATGGCTAGTGGATTTTATAACAACTCTAGAAGCCCTGTTGTAGGTCAGCCATTCAAGCAATGCATTTGGTGCTAACATCTTTGTTTTCTCTCTTGCTAGATAGATATGTACATCAAGTGCATGTCAGTTTTAAGGCTTGCCTCAAAATATATTGTTTTGTAAAACTTTTGTCAGTCATAATATATGAGATACTAAAGATATACTAGTATTTGTTTTTGTAAAACATTAACTACATTTATGATCTGTGATATTTATTTTCTGTAGTAAGGAGATTAATACATTGTTGAGTTTTTTGTGTGTTTTTTTACTATTTCAGTTGACAGCCCATGTTGGAAATGTTCAGATTGACAAACCAAAAATCAATTACTTAAAATTTGAAACAAAAGATCCTGAAGTCGACATGGAAGGTATTGTGTACATGTTAGCATTTAACATATAGCTTTAGATAGACCTATTAATCTAATAATGTTACAGTTATTCATTTTACACTCAGACACAGTCAGTTATAATTTTATTATATATTATTTTAAAAACAAATTACTATGGTATTCCCCTCCAAACCTTCCCTAAAGTTCCATTGGCATTCTGGGTCGGTCAGTAGAGAAATTTCGTGAAGATCTTGGGTCTAAGGATCCCTTCTCTGATTCAATTCATTTGAACTTATTTTCGTGCTTATATCCAATTAAGGTTCAAGCATGCTGTCCTGGGCACACATCTCAGCTGTCTGAGCTGTCTGTCCAGGACAGTGGGTTGGTTAGTGGTTAGTGAGAGGGTGTAGTGGCCTTACACCTACCCACTGAGCCGTTAAGAACTCGCTCTGGGTTGGAGCCGGTACCAGGCTGTGAACACCATACCTACCAGCCTGTAGTCCAGTAGCTTAACCACTGAATCACTGAGGCCGGTACTGATTCAGTAATTGTCTCATGACTGGTATGTTAAAGGCCATGGTATGTGCTTTCTTGTCTGTGATCCCTTGCTGCCAATGTGAAAAATGTAGCAGGTTTCATCAAACACTATAATACTAGATGTTCAGATGTTTGACACTCGGCAGCTGAAGATTAATTAATCATTCTGCTCTAGTGGTGTCATTAAACAAAATAAATGTTAACTTTTTCATTATAAATAGTCATTCCAAAGTGTTATGGCACATTTAGCTGCTGTCATGTTTACGTAAGCAGTGGTTTGATTGGCCAAAGAAAGGTCAATGGCTTTAGTTAGATCTACTTGTACTATCAGAGACTTGGAGGGTGCAGTGGCAGTAAGGTTTGACTTCAGTTAAATTGTTAATATTCTGACTTTGATAATGTAATTGCTTACATAATATAATTTTTTAAATATACACCATATACTGATGGTCTAGGTTTTTTCTTTCTTACAGCATACAGCCATGTGATCGAAATCTACGATTTCCCTACGGAATTTAAAACTGGTGATCTCATCGTGGTCTTCAAAGATTTCTTGTGAGTTTGTTTTTAGTCCTCTCCTGGTCCAACAGGAAGGGACTATCGGTTTAATCTGATTCTTTCCTTTTGTCTCTCTGTCCGTCTGTCCATCCGTCTATCTGTCCATCTTTCCCACATGTTTTCTGGATGTTTTTTTCCAAAGATTTTGAGATATTGAGCTGAAAGTTTGTGTATAGCTTCATCATGTACTGTTAACAATCACGTTTGACTTTCATGGTGATTTACCCATTTTTAACGGAGTTATAGCCAGAATTTGTCAATGCCTTGAGATATGATGAAATTTATGACAAAGTTATGGACCTTGATCTTAGGGGATGTGAATTTGTTTTTACCATATTTATTTTTCAGAAGACTGAAAGATATTGAGCTGAAATTTTGTGCATAGGTTTATCATGTACTGTTACAAATCTATTTTGACTTTCATGGTGATTTACCCATTTTTAACGGGAGTTATAGCCAGATGTTTGCAATGCCTTGAGATGGCAAGATGAAATTCCGTGTGTAGCTTTATCATTTGTCTATAGCTTTACAGATCAAGTTGAAGTTTCATGGTGATTTACCTACTTCACTGAGTTATGACCATTGAATTTAGTAGATACAACAAATTATTGGGCCTGGTAGGGGACATGTACTGTTTTAGCAGTACTCTCAAAATGCTTGTTATTATAACAGTCACAATTTAAATTAATTGATTCCATACCTAAACCAGTATAAGGTGTCATTTTGTAAGAATTAGTATAATTTGTTTTTCAGTATTGAAATATGTGAGTTCCAGTTAATGTTCATGTCTGTATAAAACATTTTATCCTGCAATCACTATAAATAGTGGCAAGATATGATGACTAGATAAATTTCTATATTTT
>JAECMU010004356.1:0-12377 GCA_016106625.1 Dracogyra subfuscus | reverse complement strand
AGATGATATTTTCTTTACAAAATTTCATGGCATTCCATTTTGTTAATTCATTAATTAATTTTTTTTTATTTTTTTTTATGTTATTAATGAAGATTTCTTTTGTCAGCAAAAATTACATATAAATCATTTTTGATGTTGAAACCTCTCAGTTCAAACCTGCAACCACATCTGAATTCCATACCTGCCATTTATTCAGAACATGACCTAATTCCGTCAAATGAAGATGATATTTTCTTTAAACAATTTCATGGCATTCCATTTTGTTTCTGTAAGCCTTGTAAACAAAGACAATTTATCGAAAAACGCTCAGGCAGTCGCAGAAACAAGTATAATGGGTACGTCTAAAACACTGATGTTTGCTATTATGTGTTTCTGTTCAGGTTACCAATGCAAAGTACCAGTGTATCGGCTGATTGTGTTTTACTGACTATGGCAGCTGACAGCATTTAAATGCATAGTTTTGAATTAAATGGTCTACAAGGGCTAATAAAAACAATGGTAATGTTAGTTAGCAGGACAATGACGCAAGAAAATATATACAAAATGCCTTTCACAAACATTTACTTTAGCATACACATTCAATCTCCCCACTGTATCAAAATATTTGATTGTGTGTAATATACAGTCCATCCTCACCAGAATGCTCTGTGGAATATTAATAGGAAGATGTTTCTAAATGTCGTACACCATTGTCTAACTTTGATGGCTAAGCAAATTTGTATTTACATACCAGCCTCGGTGGCGTCGTGGTTAGGACATCGGTCTACATGCTAGTAGGTACTGTGTTCGGATCTCAGTCAAGGCATGGGATTTTTAATCCAGATACCGACTCAAACCCGCAAGTCTCAATGGGTAGGTGTAAACCACTTGTAGCAACCAGTGATCCATAACTTGTACAACAAAGACCATGGTATGTGCTATCCTGCCTGTGGGAAGTGCAAGTAAAAGATCCCTTGCTGCTAATTGAAAATAATAGTCCATGATGTGGCGACAGCAGGTTTCCTCTCAAAATCTATGTGGTCCGTAACCATATGTCTGACGTCATATAACCGTAAATCAAATGTGTTGAGTGTGTCGGTAAATAAAATACTTCTTTCTTTTTCTTTCATATTCAAGTTTTCATTCAATAACGGAAATGCTGAACTCTTGGAATAAAATAATTAAAGGGACACGCCCTAGTACCGCTAGTTGTTAACATTTCAAACAAAATACCATATCCTCAAGCTTCCAGTTTTTCTTCTTTAAATACTATGTTTTGATTGGGTTTTTTAAAAGCATTTGGATCAAGTGTGTTATGGCAAGCAACATATATTTGTGCATTGAAGATAAACAGAAAGTGAGGCGAGGAAATACAGTTTTACGTGGTACTGTATGCGTTTCTGTAATTCTGGCTATATAATGTGATATATGTTTATGAAAATATAATGCATCTTGTCTTCCTTTAGCTCTCAAGTTGACTCTGTCAGCGAAAACCAGACATGATGTGATAGATAAGCCATTTATTCTCATGTGTACACTGGAACACGCTGGTGTTGTTAGAGGTACACTTCAGTTTTTGAGGGGAACCAGCGTCTTCGGCTTACTGAGGCAAGAAGGCCCGAAGTGCAGAGTAATCACCTCAACATCTAGAGCCTATAAATGCAAGTGCGGGGAGGGAACGGACCAAGTCGGGTCACGTGTCAAAATCTACTACATGGAGATCGTACGTCTAGCATCCCATGATAAATGGGAGTGGTTTTGTGGTATAGAATTTGGTGACAAAAGCAACAAATTTAGTAAGTATTGGTAACATGCACTCTAGTGCATTCAGCTGATAGAAGGGATGCTAGCAAGCTTACCTAGACAATACAGTGCCCCTTGACTTGGTTCAGTGGTCTCGTCCTCCAAATAACAGATGACCATTACTACTTGTGACGTCATATATCAGATATTAAAAACTAATCTGGCCAAATTGAATTGTAAACTGAAGGTCAGTCTGCATTGTGGTTGGTTAATTGCATAATTTTTCTGGGATCAAATGGAAATAACACCCGGAAAGCTAATGACGTCTTTGGAAAGCGACGTCGTTAGTAATTGGAACAGGCCTAGTTGATGGTTCAGGGTTCTGCAGTTAGATTGAAGCCAGGGATTTCTTGAAATATAAAATTTGACTTGAAAAATTATTAAGTGTACAATGGACATAACCATATACAATTTTTAGATTTGCTGGGGTTATTGTCAATTTGATGCCCGCACATGTTTAATGTTTAAGCTCAGGCTTACACTGGACTACAAATGACCTTTGCGGAACCAAATAGACAATAACGCCTGGAAATCTAAACAGTCTAACATGTTTACTTTCACCTGTTGATATATTGCTGATCTTATATCATTCAGCAATAACAAGATATAGAGGTTATTTCATGTTGTTGTTTTTTTACGAATACGATTTTTTATGTCCATATTTTCACGAATTACGAGTTGACATAAAAATCGTATTAAGAAAAATTCCATGAAATGGTCTACTGTAGATCAAGAAAGTTTTGCGAGCAACAAAGTTTTGCGAAAACTGCGAATGACTTGTGATCGCAAAACTTTATCCACGCATTAATTTGATGATTTTGCTTCAAGTAAAAATTCAACAACACAATTAAAAAAAAACAAAAAAACATCAATTTATTTAACATAAAAATAACAGTGGAAGGAAACTCACAAAATCAAAATGTATTGCTCTTGTAATCCATAACAGTTTATCGCATGACTGAAAGCAAACCCGACAACTGCCACCCAGGAGTGACGGTTTCATGTTCCTTGGATAATAGGTCGATGGTGGACACAATCTACCGGGCGTAAATAGGTTTGATAAAGAAAATTAAAAAAAAGTTATCCTAGTGAGAAGCCTACACCACGCCTTTCCACCTTTTGCACTGACCAATAAACGTTAGCTATCTTTAGTAGTTAAAACAACCCAAGCCTGCACACCGAGTGTAATAATTCTAACACTTTTGTTATTTGCCTACTTCGGCTTTATGCAACATGCACTATTTCCGGTTTAAGTGTCATCAGAGGAGTCTATGGTGTTTATAGTAATCGCAAGCATGTCTTCAATGAAATCCAATTAATGTCCTGTTTTTGTTCCCAGTAGTGGATATTGTTTTAGTGTTTTAAGATAAAAGCTGGAATTGTGAGTGTGGTGGACCTTATCGGTGATCAACAGTGACCGGAACAAATCATTAGTCCCGGTGTATTGTCAATGTGCGTTTCTTTATTCATTTGTCGTTCTCAGTTCCTTGTAACAAGTAAATTGTACGCTGCTATTTTAGAAGATAATAAAATATTTATGTGTCTACGTCTGAAATCGCAAAACTTTTTTTTAAGCTCTAGCTTACATCGCAATACTTTCTATACGCAGTTTTAGCTGCTGTTGGTCTCTCGCAATACTTTCATGACGCAATACATAATTGATCTACAGTATTTATTATATACATATTTTCAGATTTCTGACAGTATTTTTTGCTTTTTGTTAATATCTTTTGCATATCCTATCGAAAACACGTAATGTCATGATATATTTCTTTCTCTGGAACTTTTCCAGAAAATTTACTTCACCATGGACTTTTAAAAAAGAAATTTGATTAAGATTTATCTTTATTAACACTTATTTAACAATGCTGTGCCAGTCCTCGAAATTCGCGGCAGCAATCGGCAATGCCTTCGCAAAAGCTACCTCAAAAATGATTTGCAACAGCATTTCATTGCCGTCGCAAATTTGAGAGTGGTGAAAGGTCTCTGAACTCTGTCCAATTACAGATCCCAGAAAAAAGCATTTATAATCAAGTGTGGCCCATGTTTATTTTAGTACAGAAGCGTAGTAAAGTAAAGATGAGATGTCATCTTTTAGCATATTATTACTACAGTGGATCATAGATCCGTACAAATATGATTTAGAACGAATGGGTCCAAGGGCGTAAAAACACAGGGTTCAAAATGGTTTTAGGGCGAAACAACCCGGATTCAACAGAAATTGGTCTGCACTTGTCGTAATTTTACTGCTTTGGCATTCAGGCATATGATACATAGATGCTTATTGATTTATACTTTTGATATGTATTTATGATGTTGAATTAGTAAATACAGAAATACTACGATAAACTGTTCAATTCTGCTACTTGAAATTTAGATTTCGACATATAGCCGCTTTCTGCAAGTATCATTTTTTAATTATTTTTTTTGGTTTGTTTAACGACGCACTCAACACATTGTAATTACGGTTATATCGGCGTCGGATCTGCAAGTATCAATAACAACAACAACAAGATTGTAGCCATGCACCTACCTGTGCACCCGCATAGTACACGGCAAAGTCAAAACACAGCGTACTTCTTATTAAATAATTTAACAAAGACAGAACATTATTTGACAAGTATGATTTGGGGAAAAATACCCTTAAATTATTATTTTTTATTATTATTTTTGGTCAGAACGGCGGTCAAAAAAAATAAAACAAATGTAAGTTTGCATTTTTATTTTTCCAGCGGGACTTTTTAGTGAACTTCGACGGATCCGTAAACCATTTAATAAAAAAAATAGGTGGCCTTAAAGCAAGAAGAAGGAACAAAAATCACATCCCATGTTAATCAATGGCCAAAATAGTTTGTTTACATCGCCCAGCCTGTTTTCATAGTTATGCAGGTGGCGCTACAGACTGAGGATGGGTCTATTCCTCTGTTTAGAATATTTCCGCCATTGTAACTTTTATGACGGGTGGATCATTAAGCCTAGTTACTTGAAGGTAGTCGTTGTTGTTAGAAAAAATCCTTCGACCCGCAAGTCGACATTGGCTACTGAACATGCAGAGATGGATCATTTGTCGAATCAGGTTCTACGTGTCTGAAGACCGCTGAAAGTATGTGGCATGTAACATTATTACGAGTAGTAGTGTTGCCACTATTATTATTATTATTGTTATTATTATTATCATTATTCTGACGTTGTTAAAAAGGCTCTATACCAGGGGCGTAGCGTGATCTGGGCCCGTGCTTACAGTATTCTACGATCAGTTTTATAACTAGTGGACACAAACATTTTACTCGTCAAGCTTAAAATGTTATTAGCCACACTACTCTTTTTTGTATCATTTATGCATGTTTGTAACCATCTTAACATTATACATGACTTATGCTGCTGAATTAAATAAATAGTTTGGAACAATGAAATTGTTTAGTTTTCACTCAATCATTAACTTGAAAATATAACCATTTCAGAATTGATCGGATGAGGAAGGTGGGAGGGACTGTAATTATAAGTGTATGCCTCACATGACTGCTATAGCGTTTGTCACGCATAGCATGGTGCAGCAAAGAACGTTACGCAATTGGTGAAATGCTCGTTTATAATGCATCGTTTAATAATCATTCTCCATTTTGCACGTTTGATTATAAGGTGTATAGTACGAACAATGAGTGACCTACCTTTACTTGATTTTGTACTTGTGTTATGCAATCAAATGCAACCACTAATGTACCACAGTGAATCGGTTACGTACACTACACATGGGCGTACATAGGGTGGCGGTGGTGGTGGCGGAGGGGGGGGGTCGATGGGTTTGACCGACCCCCCTCCCCCTGAAATCGCTTTTTAATATATCTGACATTGATATGTGACATTATTGTATTTACTCAACATAGAAATATATACCTCCAATCTATTTTGGAACCCCTCTTTTCAAAATCCTATGTACGACAATGATACAGTATTCGGGACTTCTTAAGTCGGCCGATTACATACATGATCCGGAAATCCATATCAATTAAAATAATACACCAATTGAAATAGCTGGATTGTTTTTGCAGTGAGTTTCGAACGGTACCAAAAATGAATACGGAATTCACAATGATCAATCGGACAACTTCGTCAATAACGATTGCACAATGATGTCAACAAATTTCAATGGTTTTCGCTGTTAGGACTCTGAAAGCACATGGCAGATACTTTAATACTTAGATGTTTTTTGGAGTCATTCGCCAGACGGCGACGATACTAAATTCAATTGGTCGCCACACTAACATTTTGGCCGCATTGGCGACCATTTTGGTCGCAACCTAGAACACTGGCTTATCAAACTTAAAGTCTAGACTTTCATAAAGTTCAGACTTTAACGTAATGCTACTTAAATGGCGTTGCCATGACGTTAAAGTCTGGACTTTATTAAAGTGAGACTTTAAGGTTTATAAGCACGGGGCCAGAAAGTCCATATGTATACACTGCTCTCCTAGAATATACGTAACACAACGTGTCATGCTCAGGAGTACTGCTCCCTTAGGAAATAGGTAACACGGCGTGTCATTCTCAGGAGTACTGGCCCCCTACGAGATACGTAACACAACGTGTTATTCTCAGGAGTACTGCTCCCCTACGAGATACGTAACACAATGTATCATTCTCAGGAGTACTGCTCCCCTAGGAGATACGTAACATGGCGTGTCATTCTCAGGAGTACTGGCCCCCCTACGAGATACGTAACAAGACGTGTCATTCTCAGGTGTACTGCTCCCCTATGAGATACGTAACATGGCATGTCATTCTCAGGAGTACTGGTCCCCTACGAGATACGTAACACGACGTGTCATTCTCAGGAGTACTGGCCCCCTATGAGATACATAACACGACGTGTCATTCTCAGGAGTACTGCTCCCCTATGAGATTCGTAACATGATGTGTCATTCTCAGGAGTACTGGCCCCCCTATGAGATACGCAACATGACGTGTCATTCTCAGGAGTACTGCTCCCCTACAAGATACGTAACACGATGTATCATCAGAAGAAAAACTGTTACCCTATGAGATATGTAACTCAATGTGTCATTCTTAGGAGAACTGCTCCCTTAGGATATACCTAAGACGACGTGTCATGCTCAGGAGTACTGCTGCCCTAGGAGATACGTAACACAATGTGTCATGCTCAGGCGTACTTCTCCCCTATGATATGCATAACATGATATGTCACCCTCAGGGGAATCGCTCCCTTACAAAAACTGCTCCCCTAGGAGATACGTAACATGGCGTATCATTCTCAGGAGTACTGTTCCCCTAGTAGATATGTAACACGATGTGTCATCCTCAGAAGAACTACTTCACTATGAGATATGTAACACAATGCGTCATTCTTAGGAGAACTGCTCCCTTAGAATATACGTAACATGACGTGCCATGCTCAGGAGTACTGCTCCCCTAGGATATACGTAACACAACGTGTCATGTTCAGAAGAACTGCTCCCTTATGAGATATGTAACATAATGTGTCATGCTTAGGAGAACTGCTCCCCTAGGAGATATGTAACACGACGTGTCATGCTCAGGAGTACTGCTCCCCTATGATATACGTAGCACGACGTGTCATGCTCAGGAGTACTGCTCCCATAGGACATATATAACACAACGTGTCATGCTCAGGAGTACTGCTCCCCTACGATATGCATAACATGACATGTCACCCTCAGGGGAACCGCTCCCCTAGGAGATATGTAACACAATATATGATCCTTAGAAGAACTGCTCCCTTAGGAGATAGTAACACAACGTGTCATCCTCAGAACTAAAAGATACAGGTGTATACATATTGCAACGCCATTCAAATAGCTTTACGTTAAAGTCTGAACTTTATGAAAGTCTCGACTTTAAGTTATATAAGCACGGGCCCAGATCACGCTACACCCCTGGCATAGAGCCTTTTTAACAACGTCAGAAGAATATAATAATAATAATAATAATAATAATAATAATAATAATAATAGTGGAAATACTACTACTAATAATAATAATGTTACATGTGACATACGTTCAGCAGTCTTCAGGCACGTAGAACCTGATTCGACAAATCCATCTCTGCATGTCCAGTAGCCAATGTCGACTTGTGGGTCAACATTTTTTATTCTAACAACGACTACCTTCCAGTAACTAGGTTTAATGATCCACCCGTCATATTTGCCAATCGCCTGACTACTACTGTACCATCTGGTCGAACAATCTGTATTCCTGTTACTAAAGTTCCAGTTACAACACACCTTATTTCTTGGGAGCAATAAAGTTTAGGTTACTATTAAAATATATATATATGCAGACAAGCATCATCATACACGCACGCACGCACGGTCATGCATACATAGCAGTAATAATACCCTCAGTATAGGGCATATTGATTACATTATTGTATCATCCAATATGGCCGCCAAAACTGCGCTGTAGGGGATGATGCAAGGTGATGAAATAAATCACGTCAGAAGACGCGCCTGCGTAGTGAATAATCTATGACTTGGTATTTGGTCAATGAACTCATTTACTACATTTTAGAGAAGAAATGTTTTATGTTTGTTTTGAAAAAAACTAAAATCAAATATAAAAATACCGAACGGTCCTTTTCTGTTCAATGAATAGATTTACAAATCCCACTTTAGACACACACACACAAACACACGCATATCCAGATTTTCACAAGTTGGAATTCCATCAATAGTACACTTCTTGGTACAATGTTTCGCACCAACGTTTAATCTGCAATCTGATTCCATATTTTGTAAGTTTGTGGCGGTACGGCTGCGGTAGGCGGTACGCCGCAAGAAGTGGAGTGTCGCGGCGGGGTAGACGGGGCAGCTGTGCAAAAAAAGGGGAAAGGATGGACATCGATAGCTTCTTAGACAGAGATTACAACAACCCTCCCGTTATTATGACACCTCCCACTCAAAAGGTGGTGGAACAGGCCAAAGCTCAACATAAACGCCAAAGGCGACATAATCAACAACAACAAAGTGGTGTGGGATACAAGCATAAAAAAGCCACAATTTGTACACAGTGCATTTTTACTTTTGTACAAAGGGAGCCATGGAAGTCGGACATGGCAAATCATATCAGAGCAGTGCATTTAAGAGGGAATTACCAGACATACCTGCCAGACAGTGACGACGATTAGGATGATACCAGTGATGATGAGGACAATGATTGTGACAATACTAAATACAGTCAATGTTTTCTAAGTAAAGTCCTCTGAATGTGACCTCCTGTTTATGCGTATCTTATGTTCACAGGATGGCGACTGTGAAATAATAAAATAAAAATATGACTCTTACCTTTCTTTGTATTTATACTCATCAAAATGTATTGGCTTAAAGTTGCACTTTAATGTAAGGTTGTCTACCATAAGTAGCTAATACTATTTGTTATGAACAGTACACTATATAGTACATAGCCGTAACAAATCATCACCACATTCTTTCTTCTTTTTTTTTTTACTAGCATTATGTTATTTCTCCACTGGGTGGGATTTAACTCATTCATTAGAGCACTCACCTGAAATGGTTTGGTCTTTGGATCGAATTACCGCCTCGGTATGTGCCACCCTGTCTGTATGTAAGTGCCTATAAAAGATATCATGTAGCGGGTTTCTTCCTAGACTACCTGTCAGAATTACCGACTATTTGACATTCAACACCCGATCATTAATAATTCAATGTGCTCTAGTGGTGATGTTAAACACAACAAACTCCTTACTCGCATATCTGGCGAGCTGTCTAATCAGGTCTAACAATATTATCAATTTAAAGGTATTTCAGGTGAATGGTTGGTGTTCAGCATCCACTTGGTGAACAGTTAATTGGGTATGGGAGGCCTGTGGGTAAGTAATAATAGAAGAAGTTCCAGGAAGAGGGGTTGATTTTGGGTGACTGGGAAAATACCTTAATTTTAAGGGGTCTCGTCTCAGGTAAGTGTATAATATTAAGAAGATACCACAGGACATAACATTATATTTTTCCTGTCTGATGCGGACCTTTTCCATCTTTTTGTGAGGAGGGAGGGAAGGTATCAGCCATAAACAAATCCTGCTTGATCTTGTGTTCCTTAGGGAGAGGGTCTCAAAAATATTTTGTAATCTTCTGGAGAGTGGTTCGATGTTCCCTGGAAATTCGGGAGATGATCTCTTCTTCTGTACAACGGTGAAGAGTGTGGTGACTCGCGACAAGTCGACGACAGGTTGTGGACTGGACGTGTTCCACTGCCAAATACCCCTGGAGATTGAATAGTCTATTGGCTTGGACCATCTAGAGATTGACAAGGAATAGGAGCCCACAGATTGGACGAGGAACGTCACGTGGGCGCCGAAAGCCAACAGACAGTTCTGGAACCCGAGGGCCCGCTCACTATCTACCGAACCGTGGAAACAGATAGCTACCTTGAAACTTCACAGTAAGTACCACTCAGAGTATTGTCAATTTAACCAGGTATTTTACAACAATATAACCATATAGTTTGCCTCCATATTTGAGATTGAACGCAGCCAGCTGCCAGCTGTCAGGACTGCACCAATTGTTGAAGGTCGACGATGGGCTATCAGCACAGACATTGTGCATAGCCGTCTTTGCTCTGCTGGGCTGTGTCCTTAACGACCATATGTTGGACCTATACCCACGGATCGACATCGAAATGTGCGCTGATGTTTGCTAGGAAGGTATCATCATTGCAGATTACAACGTTAGTATGGTGTGCTATTCTCTGACGAATCCCGTTTCCATGGGAATGCTGATGTAATACACAAGGCACTTTAAGTCTGACATCATTCTGACCAGTTATCATATTTTAATTTCACTGCCGACGTCCTCCTTTGTATTTACCCAATTCCGCATTTTGTAAGGTTCAGACGACAGTACACATAACATGTTAAGTATTGTGTACACAGATAAATACAAACGGTATGGAGGTCAATCTACAACAGATATTAATTATGAACGCATATTATCACATGCTGGTGATGAGCCACTGCAAATGTATTTTGGAATTGTCTGCCACACTTTCATTTCAGGTTGTTCAAGACCTACGTTACTGCCCAGCATATGAAGTTTTCTTCAACTCTTAGTTTGTTCATTTAAATAGTTTCGTAGGCAAAACCTACAATGTTAACCGATGAAAACATATTTTATTTTATTGAATAAAGACACACAATTCACTAATTCATTAAGCAACATAATGCAGTTATTCATTAAACAACAAAATCCACACGTTCATTAATTAATACAAGCCACACAGTAATCAAATCTACGTTCATTTGCGTAGGTTGGGGTGGGGAAAAAGAGTATATTCTGACACTGTTTATATAATATATATAACAATGCCCAAAGGTTTGATGAAAATTATGTTTCTTCTGGTTAAAAACCCACACAAAACAACAACAATTCTTAAGTAAATGATTCACTCAGAGAGAAAACTACGAAGACCCACAAAGAGCTATAAATGAGTCCGGAGGACACAATTTTTAAGACGAGAACTGGATGTGACATTTAGAACGCTGGCAGCGTCTTTTCAAGTCACTATTTGGTAGGAGCATTGGGTGGTATTGGCGTCGTTTGGCAAAACAGGATATTAACAAATATTATTATAAATAAAATTGTGAAATGTTTGCCGACAAGACAATAACAATGCGACTACAGTGCAATGGACTGGTTTAAAGTAAAGTGTAACAAATGCCTAGGGCTGTTCTAAACTGGTTGTTTCGTTTCAGCGAATATTCCTTTTCAGTCTTGATATTCTTCCGGTTTACTCATTTAAAAACAATTGTCCTCAGTAATTACAATAAAAAATGTGACGGGAATATGTTTACAAAGTCGATTTATCATGTGTTAATATCAATAAGGCCATGGTATGTTTTTGGAAATTTGACTTGACGCCTATGGCTTTGACTTTGAAAATGTTAACAGTCTTTTACATTAAACAAAACAAAAACAAAACAAAACAAAACAAAAACCCATACAAATCAAACATAACAAATCAGTTTTATTTCAAAAACATCTCATTAAGTTCAGTTATATATACCTACTTAAGGTATATATATATTTGCATTTATTCAAATTACTAATAATTTATCTAACATTATTAAACGTTATAGAGGATGGAAAGGGTATTTGTCAAGTGCTACATATCATATTCCAAATAATATTTCTTTATATAATAATCAAAATAGGAATTATTTAGATTGGGAATTTGTTCTCCAAAATTGGGAATACTAATTGGGAAAGATGCCGATTATCGGAGTCTAGAAACCTCTTTCTCGTGTAAAAAAGAACAAAATAATAACAATAAATAATAGCAACGCTATTGAATATATCGTCAAGGTTTCTGACATAGGATACAGAGGGGGAAATTACGTACACTACAAATGAATGGATATATTTTTAAAAATATTGTTTTTAAGTAGGTATTATTGTTTAAATATGTCAAAGCAAATGATTTGTAGTGGTCAGTTCCAAAACTTTTTTTTTTCCATTAGCTCCTTAGTAGAGATACTTATGACCTGTTTTGTTTTAATTATGTACCCACAAATTATACTCTGGCAGAACGCCTGATTAATGATATTG
>JAECMU010004354.1:0-13758 GCA_016106625.1 Dracogyra subfuscus | reverse complement strand
ATGCAGTTGTTCATGGCAATCTTGCATGTGTGTATTACGAACAAGGGTAAGTTTGTGCAACTGTGCAAGTTGAGTGGATCATCTGGTCATGGTGATTTCATTTAATCCATGCCATATTTTTTCAGTTTGTTGTTTTACTAAAATGTAGTACTGTAAATCATGAAAATAATAGGTCATGATATTATTGCATTGGGACAGGTACACACCAAAATGCTTTTTTTAATTATTAATGTCTGACATGCAACTTCTAAAAGATACACTGCAAACAAAAAATAGCAGTGGTCTTCATAGTATTTAGATTAGTTTTAGCTCACATTAACTAAACATCCAATAGCAGTTGTTTGTTTTAACAATCAAATCGGTGGAAGCTAGCCATTTGAGTTAGTCGGTAGTAATTTCCTCCTCTTGTGCAGAGCATGACAAAAATGACATGGTGTGGAGTTAACATAGTACATGTCTAGTATGAATACCCAATTCATGGACTGTTTATTTCAATTGTCCAGAATAAATTTCTTTTACATTTGTGATATTTCATTCATTATTTTCTAAAAATAGCACTTTCATTCTGATAGATGTTAATGTTTGGTTGGTTGATTGTTTTTTCTTTCTTGGAGACACGAGTTAAAAACATAGCCTCAAGTATTTATTGCCTGATGCATTGGACACATTTTTGCATTAATATCATGATTTACAGGCCTTAATTTTGGTAAAAAGTGCACCGGCTCATTTAGTAGGTCACTATCTATTTATAGTAAAATGTACTAAAGTACCCTACATGATTTTTTTATTCAGTAACTTGGAAATTAAATGTAGTTTATATTTTGACATTTTTAATTTGTATTCATTGACATACTCCAGTGTATGCTGGTGGGATAATTAAAAACCATATGTATTTGATTTAAAATCTGTGTGGGTTTTTTGTGTCTTTTTAGTAGGAATTAAAAATAATACAGATAATTCAATTTTAATCTAAGAGCGTGTTTTAAGAATTGTCTTGGATTATATATTAAAGTTCTCTCTTATATAGGTAAACCTGTCGTTCACAATTAGGTCAAACGGTATGGCATGATTTTTCTTTCAGATTAATAGATTTAGCTGTTGACACTTACAAGCGAGCCATTGAACTTCAACCAAATTTTCCAGATGCTTACTGCAATTTAGCTAATGCACTTAAGGAAAAAGGACAGGTAATGATCATAAATGTAGAATCATTACTCTTATTAACATAGTAGATTAAGAATTGAACCTGATAACTTTTTCACGTTCCTGATCGTCAAAAAATAATTGCATTCAATATATTTTTCCCAAGTGTATAACTATTGCAATCAAACTTCCTTCAACTTTTTCTGTTGGTAGCCAAGGTAATTCTCAAATGTTGACAATAAATTTTATAAAAAGTATGTGTGCATGTTATTTTAATAATAAATAATAACTGATTCAGTGTTAACAGATAACATAAACAGTTATTTTATTAATTTTAAACAATAATAATACAAAATCCACCTGTAAAATACTTTTTTATATTTAAGTTGCAGATATTCTAAAATGTTGATAATACTAATTGAAAATTGATTGGCAATGGAATTTTTAAAAACAATGACATTTTTTGTCCTGATGTATGATCATATTTTTACTATTTGCTTCTGGTTTCTGTGTCGGTTGATTTGTTGATGGAAAAACTTTAAGTTGAAGTACATTCCTTTTGATTCTGACCTTTTTTTTTCACTCTTAAAGATCTGTATCAATAAACTGAAAACTTCTTCATTTGATACAAATGTATGTTTTCCTTTATGTGCTTGATAACAGTCATTATGTGTGTGTTGCAGGTGGAGGAAGCTGAAGAGTGTTACAACACCGCTCTCCATCTTTGTCCCACCCATGCAGACTCCCTGAACAACTTGGCCAACATAAAAAGGGAGCAGGGAAACACTGAAGAAGCAGTAAAATTATACTTGAAGGCTTTGGAGGTTAAAACAGTTTACATTTCATTAACAGTATTTATTTTTTTAAATGCATATTATCATAAATAATGTTTATTTGTGATGCATTTAAAATAATAGTGTTTTGATTGTGAAATTAAGAAAGAAATTAACATAAATTGCATTGTTTTGGTATTGCTAACTTTACATGTAAGTGAGTCTCCTGTTACAACATGAGTAATTGTGTAGAATTTCAAGAGTACTTTTAATAGAAATGCATGATATCTTGAGCAGTCGTCTTTAATTTTAAAACATCTCAATTTAGGTGTATCCCGAGTTTGCTGTTGCACATTCCAACCTTGCCAGTGTTCTGCAACAACAAGGAAAGCTGCATGAAGCATTAATGCATTACAAAGAAGCAATAAGGTTTGTTGAAATTAAATTCTGTGAAAAGATATTTGTTAAATACTTTAAAAACTTGGACTGTGGAATATGAAAGACCCACCCAAATTCCTCCCAAAACTAGAAATTAGTGGGCACATACACCATAACAATTTCTAAGTTGGATATTTTTGTTGTTATCCGTGTCTTTGGTGATTTTGTCATCTATTTTACTGTAGCTGTACAAGTGTAAAAACATTTATTGTATATATGGTCTTCACATATATTACTAATAAGTAATGCAACAGCTTGTGTTGTTTCTTACAGAATCTCGCCCACATTTGCCGATGCATACTCCAACATGGGCAATACACTGAAGGAAATGCAGGACATACAGGGAGCACTGCAATGTTACACGCGAGCCATACAGATCAATCCAGCTTTTGCTGATGCCCACAGCAACCTGGCTTCAATACACAAAGACTCTGGCAATATTCCTGAGGCAATAGCTTCTTACAGGACAGCTCTTAAACTGAAACCAGACTTTCCAGATGCATATTGTAATCTCGCACACTGTTTGCAGGTAAGTACCGGATAAGATAGCAAGGCACTATAAAATGTTTTTGTAAGCAGTTGAAAATGAAATTGAAATTCTCTTTTTATTATTCCCATCAGTTGGGTCCAAATAATGTCAATAACGGACATTGTTTTTTGGTGATATATTTATGGTACCTGAAGTGTATTCTCCAGTTTACTTTGTGGTTTATTTTCTTGGTGAGTGGACTCATTAAAGATGATATCCCGCTCCAGCCAGTGCACCACAACTGGTACATCAAAGACCATGGTATGTGCTATCCTGTCTTTGGGATAGTGCACATAAAACATTCCTTGCTGCTAATAAAAAAAGAGTAGCCCATGAAGTGGTGACAGCTGGTGTCCTTTCTCAGTATCTGAGGTCCGACACCATATAACCATAAATGAAATGTGTTGAGTGTGTTGTTAAATAAAATATTTCCTTCCTTGATTAAATATGTTGCTTGACACTACTGGTGTTATTCCACTAATATGTTTTACATGTATGATTTTGTATGTTCCTTTATATTTACAAAATGTATACTTCGTTTCATGACTAGATAATTCTGTTTACTGTAGATCGTCTGTGACTGGACTGACTACAACAACCGTATGAAGCGTCTTGTGCAGATTGTTCAGGAACAGCTGGAAAAGAACCGCCTTCCTTCAGTCCACCCACACCACAGTATGCTTTATCCATTGTCTCACTCGATGCGAAAAGCCATTGCCGCACGTCATGCCAGTCTTTGTCTGGAAAAAGTAAGTTCAGAAGTGTGTTACCATTTAAAATAATCCAGTGATATTCATCTAGACTGTTGTGTGCAAAGTTTATAGAAGTGTTTGAGACATACTTCCTCAGAAAATGTGTTCAAGCAGTTGTGGCTTTGAATCCTCTGAATGTAATGGAAAATGCGTTAAGAACTGGATATGTAAAAAAATGGTATTCACGTTCCTTGTATGAATAACTTTCAAGTGAATTTTCTCACTTAACCCATTATTGTTTTGATGTGACAGTCAAATTAACTATTATATATTTTTTTTTATTAAAACATTTACCTAGTAAGAAAATTTGAAAACTAACCAAAAATGACCGATTTCTTCCAAACTTAACCTGAATGATTCGGCTAGTAAATTTTGGTAGTGGATAGCTGACATTATGCTTTGTAATGTGCGCTAAATGTGTAATCTTTAATTTCTGGTTTAGTATTTAACACCTTGTATCCATCTGAATACATTACTCACTGTTACAGTGTTTATAAGGCTTATATTAAAGGTTCATTCGATTATACAGATTTGTGGTCTTGTGGGCTAAAGCATTGCGTTTGTTTAGAGTGGACAAGTTCATTGAGATGTAGATTTTAATCCCTGACATGAATGCACACATTGTTCAATTTGCATTGTTCACAACTGTAAATTCTTAAAAAAAATAGTTGAAACAATAGTGCTTTAACAAAAAATGTTCCTTTTAATATATATTTTTTAAGATGGTCATTTTAGATGTCATCAAGTGAAATTTTAGCTCTTTTTTTTGCCTCCATTGAAAATGACTGGCCTCGGTGGCGTTGTGGTTAGGCCATCGGTCTACAGGCTGGTAGATACTGGGTTTGGATTCCAGTCGAGGTTTGGGATTTTTAATCCAGATACCGACTCCAAACCCTGAGTGAGTGCTCTGCAAGGCTCATTGGATAGGTGTAAACCACTTGCACCGATCAGTGATCCATAACTAGTTTAACAAAGGACATGGTTTGTGCTGTCCTGCTTGTGGGAAGTACAAATAAAAGATCCCTTGCTGTTAATCAACATGAAGTGGCGACAGTGGGTTTCTTCTCAAAATTTGTGTGGTCCTTAACCATATGTCTGATGCCATATAACCGCAAGTAAAATGTGTTGAGTGCATCATTAAATAAAACATTTCTTTCTTTTTTTCTTTCCATTGAAAATATCTTGTTTGTGATCATATTTACAAATGTAGATTACACTAATTTCACAATTTGTATTAAGCAGCCACCTTCAGTTGTTTTATAAATAGATTGTAAAATGTTTGCTACACAAAACTATTTACAGATAAATGTGCTGCACAAACCATCCTATGACCACCCCAAGTCGATAACTTCCAGTGATGGTAGACTTCGTATTGGTTATGTGAGTTCTGACTTCGGCAACCACCCAACATCACACTTAATGCAGAGTATTCCTGGAAAACACGATCTGGATAAAGTAGAAGTAAGTTTTTCAGTCTTTAATTCAAATTACTGTTTATGATCAGCTTAGTATTTTTGTTTTCTATTTTCTGTATTTGAGAATTATAGCAAATATTTTTTGTTGATGGTTATATGTTTGTTTTTAATATCTTCTATGGGGTGGATTTACATTAAAAATTAATTTTTAAATATAATCATGTAGTGCTAACAGTTAAGTATTTGAAAGTATTTCCGTGGTAATATTTCTTTTAAAAAGTAAGTTCAATATGTCCGTGGTATATTTCAGATTTTCTGCTACTCCTTGAGCCCTGACGATGGAACAAAATTTCGATGCAAAATTGGACGTGAAGCAGAACATTTTATAGATCTCTCACAAGTACGTTTGATACTTTTTTGCACATTATTACAGAACACCGTATCTTTAGATATATGATAACTTATTTAAATTGTTAAACTGTTGCTCAGCCAAGTACCTTATCGATTACTCTGACTCTAGAATGTTCAAATGAAAAGCAGAACGTACTAGATAATTGTACTGTATCTTGCTCTGTAAAATCTATTACAGCTGAAACAAAACTAGAGTGAATTTCATTGATGACACAATCTTAAATATAATTAATCAAGAAATAACATTTCCTTGGAACATGGATTAAAAAGAAAATGTCCATTGCACTATTGTTCATTTCTTTTACATTTCTTTATAATCTATTTCCCAAATTTATTTTGCAATGCATTTTTTTTTTGCGGTTTGTTTTGACATTTCTTTATAATCTCACATATTTACTGTGCACTGTTTAAATTGCAGATTCCTTGTAATGGGAAAGCAGCTGATCGCATTCATGCTGATGGGATCCATATTCTTGTCAACATGAATGGATACACCAAAGGAGCACGCAATGAATTATTTGCTTTGAGGCCTGCTCCAGTCCAGGTAGGTCAAACAGCAAGATAGTTGGTTGTAATTTGATGTTTATAATCATAAATGTGCTAGTGAAAAAATATATTTACAAACAAAAATATTGTGGTAATGATTATAATGAATGGTAAACATTTTTTGTGCTGATTTATGTTTTGTATTGCTACTTATAATGCTTGACTATACTAATGTAATTCTTTGTTATTAGGCTATGTGGCTGGGTTACCCTGGAACAAGTGGTGCTTCCTTTATGGATTACATCATCACAGACAAAATTACATCTCCTGTCGGTTTTGAACAACAATATTCCGAGACGCTGGCTTATATGAAAGACACTTTCTTTATTGGCGACCACAGCAACATGTTTCCTCATATGTCCGAGAAGGTGATAGTCCAGTACCAGGACACACATGGAAAGGAGGTCAACTACATTATCAATGGAGTTGACTTGGAACTCATTCGAAACATGGCCTCAAGTATTGAGGCAAGTATTTCATAATCGACTTAATGCTGTACAAATAGCAATGGGTTTTTCTCATGTCTAAATCTTCAGGGCCGACACTGGAATTAATTTTCTTTGAACCAATATTCAAATATAGTACAATATTTCCTTAAACATGGTTAAAATTTTGTTAATTTATGATCTATTTTATTAGCCAAAGACTAAAATGTTGTAGCTACTTTATATATAAATATTTGTAGAGTGAAGACTTTGTAGTAGTGGTTGATTGCTTGATGGATATTTGTTTTCTGGTTTTGTCACGGTCATTAATGCTATGTATACATATGTTGGACACCAAAGATCCATAGTAAATAAATGCTGTGGTGTTTTGAAATATTATTTCTCTTCTATTTTTCATCTATGGTTCCTGATCTGATTTAATGAAAATATCACCCTAGTACCAAAAAAAAAAAATGAAGCAGTTTACTTAGTAAAATATATTTTAATTTTAATTTGTTGTTTTATAGCTGGTGACGCAGCAGGCTCTCCATGGTACGACGACGGATGACGAATCTGGCCAGGCAGCTGTAGTAAAGACAGAGTACGCCATTCTTCCACAGGGAATCATTCAGTCTTTGGTGACCATGGTCCAACAGGGCCTGCCACACATTTCTATTGATGAAATTGTCGTTCAGAATGGACTTACGACTAGTCAGGTATGCCACAGTTCGTTGTTAGTTTATTCGTCTCCTACCGGTCTAAGCAGAGGGGACTAGGTTTCATTTCCACCCTTCTGTCTGTCTGTGTGTTCATGCATCCCACATATAGTTTTCCAGATATTTTTTCAACAATGCATTGAGATAATGAGTTCAGATGGTTTTTTATAGCTTTTTTGTGTACTGTTACAGATCATGTTTTCAAGCAATTTACCCATTTTTATGGTTTTTAAATTTAGGAAAATTTGTTGGGCCCGCTAGGGTACATGTATTGCTTTAGCAATATTGCTTGGTTCATTTTAAATTAACAAGTCGTAAAGGTAACTTACATGTAAAGAAAATGCATTCTTCGGCAATAATGCTAGACAAGCATTCACATGAAGTTTGAAATTTTGTTGTTGTTGAGGTTTTTTTTTTTTTTTTTTCCAATGTGATCATTTGCAGCTCTTCTACAACTTTTCAGGAGAGATCAGAGGAGTGCTACTTTGTAACCTAAGCCTGACCATAAGTAAACATTTTTACTTTTGATTGCAGATATAGGATGAGGTAGATTCTATGTTTGTGTTTTGTCTTCATTTTATGGTTAACATTGTTATGTTTATATTGTGGCTTGATATTTTTAGACGAATAACAAAGCTGCTACTGGTGAGGAGATCCCTAATGGCCTGATTCTGACAACACGACAGCAGTACGGACTGCCTGATGATGCCATTGTATTCTGTAACTTCAACCAGCTGTACAAGATCGACCCGAACACGCTGGAGATGTGGGTGGACATCCTGAAGAACGTACCCAACAGTGTGCTCTGGCTCCTGCGTTTCCCAGCAGTCGGTGAGCCCAACATCATCCAGTCGGCTACCAATATGGGCTTGGAATCGGGACGCATTGTCTTCTCCAATGTTGCCCCCAAGGTATCAACAGTTTCTCTCATGGGTCTTTTGTACATCTTAAAAGTTTTTTTAAAGATTTAAATTTAAAATTTTTAAATTTGGCTGTTCTTGTATCATCTAAACAGTTCAGTTTATATATCTTATGATGATCATTAGGTAGTAATGGTTGGTTGTTTTATCATTAAAATTGTTTAATTTTATTAATACTGTCCAATCACTACATAACTGTCTCGTACGGCCAATCCTGTTGTATGTTGTTTAATAACGGATTTCTAGAAACGGAACAGTCTGTTACTGCAAAATCTGAATTTGATTTTTGATTTATAAATTTTTTGTCAGTATGAAAATTGTGACTTATGTTTTTGTTGTATCAGCCTATTAGTTTTTTCTTGCAGCAGATTAAAAAAAAAATTAAATTATATTTTTGGTTTTTAGGAAGAACATGTTCGTCGTGGCCAGCTGGCTGATGTCTGTCTGGACACTCCACTGTGTAATGGACACACCACAGGAATGGATGTTCTGTGGGCTGGAATTCCAATGGTTACTTTACCTGGTGAGACTGATTTTACCAAAAGCATTTAATTCATAACTTTTAGTTTACCCGGTGGATAGTAACACTTTTGTAAATTTTACCCAATATTTTTCATCAAATCAGTTTTGTCTTTAATATTGTTACTGTCATCCTTACAAAATTATTATTTTAATTAGTGTAAACCCTCTAAGCCAGACACCCAATGACCTAAATAAAAGGCCCAGTTTTAAGAGAAATCCAGTTTAGCGAGGTTATTATTCATTCATTGACATTTTTACAGTAGGTAACATCATCTCGTGAGAGGCATTTATTATATAGGCTTATCGTCTGTTTACCGATACACTTCATTTATTTAAATAAGTATTGGGTTTTTTTTAAAAGTGATCTTCTGTTTATATTTGATATTTAAAAAGGCATCATGAAAAACGTTTGTTATGAGGATAATTCTAATTTACAGAGGGTCAGGTTTTGAGGGGGTTTCTCTGCACTAATAATATTTGTTTTCTTTTTGTTTTTAAAAAGACCATATTTGTCATAGCCAGCTATTTGTTGGTACATAGCAGTTTTTTTCATGACCTTAACTTGATTTTCATCCAAATGTAAAGTTTTGTATGTATTTTGCAGAGGAGACTTTGGCATCGAGAGTGGCCTCATCTCAACTCCACTCTTTGGGCTGTCCTGAGTTAGTGGCTAGAAACAGGGAAGACTATGTCAACATCGCAGTTCGTCTGGGAACTGATCAAGGATAGTGAGTATTCTCTGCTGGCTGTTAAATATGTTAAAAAAACAGAGGCAATTCAAGAATAGGAAATTTGACAAGAAACTGGTTTTGAGCTGTTTTTAATAGAGTATGTTGACAGATTTCTATCCAGTCAATGAATTATTTTTGTTGAAAATGATTGATATAACAGTATATGTGATTCAGAGATTTAGATTGCACCAAAGTCAAAACTATAAACACTGTGCCTGAGTATACTGACGTCCAAAAATACCTTTACAATGCTTGAAATTGTATTATAGAAAACCAATAAATGGTATGGTGGGATATGAAAGTATCATGCACTTCAACATCGAAACGTTGGTGCACTTTGTCATGCATGTAAAGTATTTGTAAGGTGGTTTTTAAATATTTATAAAATTGTTCAAATTTTATGTTTGTAAAGTGTGTCTTGAATATCAGTATACCCTGTGTGTCACTCAATGATAATATCGGCAGTGTTATGGTTGGTCTTTAAAATTTAATAGGTTTTGAACATCTGGGTCCTGGGGCTTTAGATTGCACCACTGTGGAGACTATAAACACTGTGTTTAAATTAACTAAAAACATGCTGAACTCAAAACCACCTATATGTTGTATTTAATTAGATTAAAAAATAACTTGAAATTAATTTTAGAAGATCCGCCATTCTTCAGCAGTTAATATTATGGTGTTAAAAGACCTTGCTGTGTAAAGAAAAATGTCACAAAAACCTCCAGTTTCACCCAAGTTAGCAAACTCTAAAATCCTGTGGATTACATAAGATACTTCCATTTTAATAATTTTGCTACTTGCCTTACTTATTTTGACTAATTCACGTGTGTAGAAACATCCATATACTTAATGATAAACATTTTGCTGAATTAATCTACTATTTTCATTACAGCCTGAAAGCTATGACGGCTAAAGTTTGGCATGCCAGAAAGTCCAGTCCACTGTTTAACACGAAGATCTATGCCACCAACCTGGAGAATCTTTATCAACGAATGTGGCATGTTTATGAAAAAGAACTTCCAGTAGTTCATTCTTTGGAAAGTTGAATGCAGTGTTTGGACTTGGGGTTGGGGGGAAAACACTTATTTTATTTGAATCAAGTAAAAAAGCAACCAGTGGTGTAAAGTTCTATTTTTACTCCTTTGTTTTGCTTTGTTACCTGCCATCAATTTATTTTAGTGCTTGAACAGTTTCAATTTTGTTAGCTTGCCTGTTCGAAAACTATGTGAGCTTGGATGTGTTTGTTTCAAGTTGCCATTTCTTCATCATCTCTTCCATAATCATGCTTGGTTATGATTGTAGAACATGTTTTAATCAGTGGATGAAGGAATATGATTTTTTTTTCTTTTCTTTTTTTCTTCTTTTTTTTTTTATTATGAGAGGGAAATTATCTAATAATGCTTGCAGAAAGGTTATGGACATGAAATAAGTGGATGCTTTTACTTGGATAATTTGAGTACTTTACACGTGGGTGATGTGCGTTGCCAATTTTTTCAACTTTGTATATTAGTAGTAGATTAGCTTCCCCATATGTTATGCCAATATTTGGCGCGAGGCATTAAAGCAGCTCTCTTGTAAAGACACCAATTCTGCAACACTAAAACTGTATATAGATTAACCTTAGTACTACACCAGTTTCCTAAACAATCTTTGTTTCCTATATATTTAATGCTCAAACTTTCTCTTTGACATGTTTGGTGACAAACTGTTAATTAGTGGCTGCCATGTGTGTCTGTTTTTAGGACATGTGTAAAGTATTTATTTGTAGTAGTAAGGCAGGTAAGTTGTGGTATTTATGAAGCCATCTTGCCAGAGTCTTGCATAATAGTGACAATCCATTGAGATGCAATATGTGTAAATAGTTCTAGATGCTAATCTCAGCGTTTGTTGTTGTCTATAGTAGCACATTATTCTGCCCTGCATCTGTGTTCAGAATTTTGACCCATCAATCCTCATTTGTGGATGTTTTATTCTGTATGGTTTATGATTAAGCCCAAAATGTTAAGAATTCACAAATAAAAACTAGTGATCGTTTCTACTTTGGTTTGTGTTGTCTACTTCAGAGAAAACATTGTAGGTTTAATTGATTTGAAGATCATACATGCTTGTGATAGAATAATTTACTGAATCAAAAAAAGAAACTTCAGGTGAGTGATTGCAGATAATTGGAAAGGTTAAAAAGAAACCAAAATGTGTTTATATTTGTTCTATGGTGCATTTATTTGGAAAATAAATATGGCCAAAAATGTTTAGACTGAAGAATATATTCATAAAATTTTGTAGGGATCATCAACAAAAATCCCAAATTAATATCGGGTATGACCATCTTGCGAATTTACTGCTTTAAATCTGTTCCACATGGAACTGACAAGTGTGTTTATTTCTACTTGATGCCAGGACGTCGCCCAGTGGTAAGGATTGCTCTTGATGTACTGTCACTGTAAGATATATCCTGGCTAGTGGGCCCATTAGACTTATTTCTCGTTCTAGCCAGTGCACCACGACTGGTATGTCGAAGACCGTGGTATGTCCTATCCTGTCTTTGGGTGATGCATATAAAAGATCCCTTGCTACTAATGGAAAATGTCTGGAGGTTTACTCTTAAGACTATGTAAAAATCACTACGTTTGGCATCCAGTAGCCAATGTGCTTTAGTGATGTTGTTTTAGTTTTTAATGTAATTTACTTTATTCCTAGGCAATCGGCATCGTGGTTAGGCCATCGGTTTACAGGCTGGTAGGTACTGGGTTCGGATCCCAGTCGAGGCATTGGATTTTTAATCCAAATACAGACTCCAAACCCTGAGTGAGTGCTCCGCAGGGCTCATGGGTAGGTGTAAACCACTTGCACTGACCAGTGATCCATAACTGGTTCAACAAAGGGCATGGTTTGTGCTCTCCTGCCTGTGGGAAAGCGCAAATAAAAGATCCTTTGCTGTTAATAGACATAAGAGTAGCTCATGAAGTGGCAACAGCGGGTTTCCTCTGAGAGGTCCTTAACCATATGTCTGATGCCATATAACCATGGCGCCAGTGGAAAAGAACTACTCTAATGAATGATGCTAAAAATAGACTGGCTCATTTTCCTGACCTCATGCAACAACAAAAAAAAGGAGCAAATGTAACCCTTCCTTCAAAAAGTATTTTGTGAAATAGAATAGGACCGCACCCATGTATTTATACAGTTTTTAAAACCATGTAGATCATGTTTTGTGTTTTTACCAAATTGTTTTTGAAAACTTAACTACGATTCATATCCCAATAATTGGTGATTTTTGTTGTTGGTAAAACGATCACATTATTATATTATCAAATTACCTGTTCAATCGGCTATCAATTCCTCAAAATTAACGACAATTCGCCATTGTTGTGCATCCAAAAACCACTTTTTAAATTGATGAGTAAATAACATACTTATGCTGTAAACCGATATATTCAAATAACCAATTTATACTATAAACCAATAAAAATAACAGACTTGTGCCATAAACTGATATGCAAATAGTCGTTTTATGCCATATATTTCATTTAAACCTTCAGACTATTGGATTATTTTTCTTTATGAAATCATGTTGAGAGTACAAATTTATAACTGTTACTCGCATAAATTAACTTCATTATTATTTATTTTTTTATTAATACCGTAATACACAAAATTAAGGTAATATTTGAATTGGTAAGTTTTATTTCAATGGGTTTTTAATACGCTCATCTATGATGGGTCGTATTATGGTATGGCGTTGTCAATACGCAGTCTTTTAACTTTTTCTTGTCCAGATCATATCTTGCATACAGATGCATACAGGACCATCAAACCACACGCAGGAACAACTTGAGATTATGGTTGGTCCAAAACAAACTGCATCGATCCCATTGCAAAAATTTCACATAATTAGAATTTAATCATACCCATAACCTACTCATTAATATATACTAAAAGGCAAACGTTATTTTAACATGGATTGTTTGGAGTAATAAATTTGTGAATGGATGTAAACCAGGTAATTTGTGCAAGAAATGCAACCAAGCAGTTGTTGCAGCGATTACATGCTTTGTGCAAGAAACATGGGATGTTGGGGGGGAAATCTTATCCAGTATCCATAAAAGACCAGACATTCAGTCGCAAATCATTGCCACTCTGTGCAGTCTTCAGAAGTCCGAAAAACAGCATTAGTGAACTGTTTGATGCAATTTCGTCATGCCACACCTTTGTGAAAATGACATATGGCGAGTCCTAGGGATGCTTGAATCTGGGACCTCGCAGAGTGATGTCACACGTCAATTAAACGTTCACAGAAACCCCATATCATAGTGACAACCATATCAACAAAAACAACCAGTTCAGGGACCGTCCCGTAGCGGCCAACCACCCTTGACAAACCCATCCTAACCACTTACCTGCGAAAGAGGTATTCCTAGGAACGTTTTCCAACGTTTA
>JAECMU010004349.1:701-15744 GCA_016106625.1 Dracogyra subfuscus | reverse complement strand
GAGAGAGAGAGAGAGAGAGGTTTCATGTAATTACGCACTCAACAGATTTTAGTTTCGGTTATATGGCGTCAGACATATGGTTAAGAACCCCAGAGATAATTGGAGAGGAAGTACCCTGCCATCACTCTTTGGACTACTCTCTTCAATGACCAGCAAGGGATCTTTTATAAGCATCATGCCACAGTTAGGACTGTACATACCACGGCCTTTTTACACCGGTTGAGGAGAATTGGCTGTGACGTCGTTCTGACGGGTAATTTTACTGAAGAAACTAATTTGATTCTACAGTCAGCGAGTATAAACACTAGTCTCTATGTGCAGCTGGCCTTTATATGCAAGCGACATGTACTCCTTGTCGGGGGCGGGACGTAGCCCAGTCGGTGGCCCATTGGGCTATTTCTCGTCACAGCCAGTGCACCACGACTGATATATCAAAGGCTGCGGCATGTGCTATCCTGTCTGTGGGATGGTGCATATAAAAAATCCCTTGATGCTAATCGGAAAGAGTAGCCCATGAAGTGGCGACAGCGGGTTTCCTCTCTCAATATATGTGTGGTCCTTAACCATATGTCTGACGCCATATAACCGTAAATAAAATGTGTTGAGTGCTTCGTTAAATAAAACATTTCTTTCTTTTGTATTCCTTGTCACGACCCTTAGTACACACATAACACGAGAGATTCCATTCATTCATTTGTACTTATTTTAGTGCTTACATCTAATTAAGGTTTAAGCACGCTTTCATTGGTACACACTTCAGCTATGTGGGCTGTATGTTTATGACAGAGGTGTGTGTATAGTATGAATAGTCCGAATTATTTATATAAATATTAATGTATACGTATGCTAATGTATGTATGTATGTGCATTAATATGTGCATTTTATAATGTATTTTGCTGTAATATACGGTAAAGTTACTGTATAAAAGTATGTGGTTTTTTTGTACCGATTTAAAATCTCTAGGTCAATAAAGAATGAATGGATGTTTAACGACATCCCAGCACGAAAAATACATAGGCTATTGGGTGTCAAACTATGGTAAAAAAACACACAAAAAAACAACCACCCCAAAACAACCAAACAATATATATATATGTTTTTAACATTGTATCGACTACACTGTGATGTCAAGGGCCGGGACGCAGCTCGTCTAAGTGGGGGGGGGGGGGGGGGAGAGGAGTTTCGCTGGATCAATCGCACTACGTGCACGAGTCAATCCAGTGTTTTGTCGACACCCGTGCCCAACAACTGGTAAATGTTATTTTCTGTCCTATTTATGGGAAAGTGCGTATAAAAGATACCTTACTGCTATTTGTTTAATTTCCGTATTTCAAAATATGCTGAAATATCAAAACATCCTTTCCTCCTGAGATCGATATATATACATCAAGCGTCCTAGTGACCTCAGTGGATACGTACAGTGTTTTAATTTGTTATTCTTTGGAGTGTAATGCAATAATACATTCAATTAAAAAAAACCAAGTCATTCTAATGAAATGACCAATTGGCTGTGTGCAATGACCATTGATTGGAAAATATATACTTAACTTAGCTCTCATTCTGTTTTCTGTCCAACAGTGCAGAGAGTTTATTTATTTAAGGACGCCAATGAACTTTCTGCACTGGAATCCTTAAAAAACCCAACCACTCATCTCAAGAAACAAAAAACAAAACAAAACAAAACATAACAAAACAACAAACAAACAAACAACCCACCAAATCCCAGCAACTCCCCCAAACAAAAAGAAACAAACAAACAAAACACACCAACACCACCAGTAACAACATTAAGAAAACAAAACAAAAAGCAAACCCTGATTTTATATTCTTAGAAATTATTGACATCAATAGTTCTTTTCTTTTCATTTCCAAAACGTTTTTTCTTCTTTGACTATGTGAAAATGCGCGTGGAAAATTGCTCCCTAGCTAGCTGTTTGTAGTATAGACCCACGGAATGCACACAACACACAACTCATCCACACCTTGCAGCAGCAGCAATTGTACAGCCCGCGCATGTCAGATGTTTACCGGACAAAAGACACACAGAAACACCTTCGTGTCATTTATAAGACACAAATTACAAATATTACACATTTAGCATAACCTACAATCAATCCCAAAGTCATAAGAACTCATAAAATCGAGAAATTGATACATTTGTTTACAAACTTTGATGTTTGAACTAAGTTCGAAACAGCAGACATATGGAGTGCGCATGCGCTGAGAGTAAGAAAGTTCGTAACCTTCTTTTTTTTTCTCAGTTAAAATCTGCACCAATCAAAAAAATATTTACACTGATAACTCAGTAAGTATCTCAAGCATTCATTGGCTAGCGAACTGGAATGAAACCGCCTGCTAACAAAATGCTTGACACTTGGAATACCTTCGAGTCTCCGATTTTAGCAAGGAATCTTTAGCTTTTGCATTAGGAATGAAATTTAAATGATTTAAAAACATGACAAATTACGGTGGAAAAATCAATCAGAAAAATATAACAAAACTATTTTCGGGTAGAAAAATTGTTAAAGTACCATATTCTGAGCGAACTTGATTACGATCGCCGTTTTGTTAAAATTAAAATGGTGTTGACAGTGAAAAAGCCAATGTCAAAACGTTACTTAACCATTGAATTTAATTAGGTCAGCGCTCAGCGAGTCAACTTCTTCTAATGAATACTGACGCACCTTGTTAGCTCCAAGACAGCGTATCGTTAACCTAAATCCTACCCTAAAGACGATTGTTTTATTAGTCCGATTGCATACTACCATCTAAAAACAACGTCTGTATAGAGTATACCGATTGTGTAAACACAGTAGACTGAAGCTTGGCTATTAGTGTAGACTCTGTTTTAGCGAATACCTCGACAAATTAAGTCAGGGACGTGTGACATTGACTTTACACAGTGGTGGAGTTTGTGGCGCTCCACCGACAGGCGGCCGAACACTCCCGACTAAATTAATAGAAAAAAATGGCTCAAACATCTCGAGGATTTTCATTAGAATTTCTCAGCTCTGCTTTTACCCTCCTCTTTTTCATCGATGTTAATTCCATGTTGAACGACTCGTTACTCGCATATTGATGCCGTAATTGTATCATCCTAGGCTAGTATTTGAAGCTCAAGCGTTAAATAACTGTACCATAATTGAGTCAATACGCGCGCCCAGCGCTATTTAAAGTCATCGTCTCGCCTCACCATATTAAAGCATATTTTACTAAAGCAGAATGTAAATACAACACTTTTACTTAACTTGTTATCGCTATTAGCTTTTCTTCGTTCTTCTTCTAGCACTACTACTACTACAACTACTACTACGACTACGACTACTGTTACTACTACTACAATCAACATTGCAGCTTTAATAGATGCACGAATTCACAGTGGAAGTTACATATACCATTTCTCAAATGTAGAATATGAAAGTTACTCATGCCATTTCTCATATGAAGAATATGAAAGTTACTCATGCCATTTCTCATATGAAGAATATGAAAGTTATATATACCATTTCATATATGAAGTATATGAACATTAAACATACCATTTCTCATATGAAGAATATGAACATTAGACATACCATTTCTGATATGAAGAATATGAAAGTTATATATACCATTTCATATATGAAGAATATGAACATTAGACATACCATTTCTCATATGGAGAATATGAAAGTTATATATACCATTTCATATATGAAGAATATAAAAGTTACTCATGCCATTTCTCATATAAAGAATATGAAAGTTGGACATGCCATTTCTCATATGAAGAATATGAAAGTTATATATGCCATTTCTCATATGAGTAATATGAAAGTTATATATGCCATTTCTCATATGAAGAATATACAAGTTACTCATGTCATTTGTCATATGAAGAATATGAAAGTTATATATGCCATTTCTCATATGAAGAATATGAAAGTTATATATGCCATTTCACATATCAAGAATATAAACGTTACTCATGTCATTTTTCATATGAAGAATATAAAAGTTACTCATGCCATTTGTCATATGAATAATATGAAAGTTATATATGCCATTTCTCATATGAAGAATATGAAAGTTATATATGCCATTTCTCATATGAAGAATATAAAAGTCACTCATGTAATTTTTCATATGAAGAATATAAATGTTACTCATGCCATTTGTCATATGAATAATATGAAAGTTACATATGCCATTTCTCATATGAAGAATATACAAGTTACTCATGTCATTTGTCATATGAATAATATGAAAGTTATATATGCCATTTCTCATATGAAGAATATGAAAGTTATATATGCCATTTCTCATATGAAGAATATACAAGTTACTCATGTCATTTGTCATATGAATAATATGAAAGTTATATATGTCATTTGTCATATGAAGAATATGAAAGTTATATATGCCATTTCTCATATGAAGAATATGAAAGTTATATATGCCATTTCACATATGAAGAATATAAACGTTACTCATGTCATTTTTCATATGAAGAATATAAAAGTGACTCATGTCATTTGTCACATGATGAATATGAAAGTTACATATGCCATTTCTCATATGAAGAATATACAAGTTACTCATGCCATTTGTCATATGAATAATATGAAAGTTATATATGCCATTTCTCATACGAAGAATATGAAAGTTATATATGCCATTTCTCATATGAAGAATATAAAAGTCACTCATGTCATTTTTCATATGAAGAATATAAATGTTACTCATGCCATTTGTCATATGAATAATATGAAAGTTACATATGCCATTTCTCATATGAAGAATATAAAAGTTACTCATGTCATTTCTCATATCAAGAATATGAAAGTTATATATACCATTTCATATATGAAGAATATGAATGTTACTAATGCCATTTCTCATGTGAAGAATATGAAAGTTATAGATACCATTTGATATATGAAGAATATGAAAGTTACTCATACCATTTCTTATATGAAGAATATGTAAGTTACGTAATATATATCATTCCTCATATGAGGAATATGAAAGTTATGTTATATATACCATTTCGTATATGAAGAATATGAAAATTACGTTATATATACCATTTCTCATATGAGGAATATGAAAGTTACGTTATATATACCATTCCTCATATGAAAGTTACACGTGCAAATTAAAGTTTGTTTGGTTTAATGAAAGTTACACGTGCAATTTAAAGTTTGCTTTGTTTAACTACACCACTAGAGCCCAAGGTATCTTTTCTATGCACCATCCAACAAACAGGATGACACATACCACGGGCTAGAGCGAGAAATAGCGACGAGTATCAATCAAGACCGACCGCACATCAGGCTTGCCTTTTATCACTGGGTTACACCGCACCTCGAACTCATAAGATGATAATGAGAATTACATATAGCATTATTCATAAGAAGATAATGAGAATTACATATATCATTATTCATAAGAAGATAATGAGAATTACATATATCATTATTCATAAGAAGATAATGAGAATTACATATACAATTATTCATACGAAGATAATGAGAATTACATATAGGATTATTCATAGGAAGAATGTGAGAATTACATATAGGATTATTCATAGGAAGAATGTGAGAATTACATATTCCATTATTCATAGGAAGAATGTGAGAATTACATATTCCATTATTCACAGGAAGAATGTGAGAATTACATATACCATTATCACAGGAAGAATGCGAGAATTACATATACCATTATTCACTGGAAGAATGTGAGAATTACATATACCATTATTCACAGGAAGAATACGAGAATTACACATACCATTATTCATAGGAAGAATGTGAGAATTACATATACATAATTATATTGTTACAAATGTGAAGAATATGAAAATAACATTTACCATTACATGTGTGAAGACTATGAGAATTATTACATATACCAGAATATAAGAATTACATATACCATTATTCATAGGAAGAATATGATAATTACATGTACCATTATTCAAAGGAAGAATGTGAGAATTATATTTACCATTATTCATAGGAAGAATATGACTATTACAGATACCATTATTCAAAGGAAGAATTTGAGAATTACATATACCATTATTCATAGGAAGACTACGAGAATTACATATACCATTATTCATAGGAAGACTACGAGAATTACATATACCATTATTCAAAGTAAGAATGTGAGAGTTACATATACCATTATTCATAGGAAGAATATGAGAATTACATATAACATTATTCATAGTAAGAATGTGAGAGTTACATATACCATTATTCATAGGAAGAATATGAGAATTACATATAACATTATTCACAGGATGAATACGAGAATTACATATACCATTATTCACAAGGAGAATACTAGAATTACATATACAATTATTCACAGGAAGAATACGAGAATTATATATACCATTATTCACAAGGAGAATACGAGAATACATATACAATTATTCACAGGAAGAATACGAGAATTATATATACCATTATTCATAGAAAGAATATAAGAATTACATATACCATTATTCAAAGAAAGAATGTGAGAATTACATATACATATATTGTTACACATGTGAAGAATATGAAAATAACATATACCATTACATGTGTGAAGACTGTGATAATTATTACATATACCATTATTCATAGGAAGAATATGATAATTACATATACCATTATTCATAGGAAATATATAAGAATTACATATACCATTATTCATAGGAAGAATATAAGAATTAATATACCATTATTCATAGGAAGAATATGATAATTACATATAACATTATTCATAGAAAGAATATAAGAATTACATATACCATTATTCAAAGAAAGATGTGAGAATTACACATAACATTATTCATAGGAAGAATGTGAGAATTACATATACATATATTGTTACACATGTGAACACTATGCAAATAACATATACCATTACATGTGTGAAGACTGTGATAATTATTACATATACCATTATTCACAAGACGAATATGATAATTACATATACCATTATTCAAAGGAAGAATATGAGATTTACATATACCATTATTCATAGGAAGAATATGATAATTACATATAGCATTATTCAAAGGAAGAATGTGAGAATTATATTTACCATTATTCATAGGAAGAATATGATAATTACATATACCATTATTCAAAGGAAGAATGTGAGAATTACATATACCATTATTCAAAGGAAGAATGTGAGAATTATATTTACCATTATTCATAGGAAGAATATAAGAATTACATATACCATTATTCATAGGAAGAATATGAGAATTACATATACCATTATTCAAAGGAAGAATGTGAGAATTACATATACCATTATTCATAGGAAGAATACGAGAATTACATATACATATATTGTTGCACATATGAAGAATATGAAAATAACATATATCATTACAGAAAACAACAACAACAACCATTTTTAAAACAAATGGTTTGCGAAGAAGATGTCTAATTAGTATTACATAATATATTCAGGGTCGTAGCGTGGCCTGGTTTTGTGTGTGGGTGTGGATTTCCAATATGAACCCAATGCACCTTTTGTCTATATCTTCCCTAAAAGAATATAGCGTGAGAGTCTGATATTAAACGAAATATATCAAATACCCTTCTCCCAATCTAAAACTCCTAAATACAACATGTAACTCTCCCCCCAAAACAAAACTCCAACAAACAACAAACAAACAAAAACGAAACCCACAAAACCCCCAAAATTATCACGCAAAAAATACCTAACTAGTGTGAATAGTTACACTGGCAACAAGTCAACAGAATATTGAAAATTATAAACTAAGGTATATTCTCTATACCGACGTAAATGGCGTAGTACTTACATCATCGACCTTAAATCTGGTAAAAACTTACTGGGTTTGCGTCCCGGTACTGTCTCCCATCAAGAGTGAATTTTAATGACTCACTAGTAAAATGTAAGTTCACTACACCGACTTCCCCTTTCGCTAAACACTAAGAACTATCAGTAATACACCCCTCTGTTGCTGGACACACAGACAGAACACATGGTAAACATGTACCCAGGACAACATGCTTAAACCTTACTTGGACATAAGCATTGAAATGAAGTCAATATAAATCGAAGGAAATTAAAAAAAGGATGGGTAGGAACATGTTAAAATATTTCTCAGAGTGAGGAACATGTTAAAATATTTCTCAGTTCTTGTGTGAAAAACAACGAGGGTTGAATAAAAATAAGAAAGGACTACGTTTTATATACATATTTTTTTACGACTTAGTTATAGACAAGTAGTCAGTATTTGATAATGATAGAAAAAGAACAAGTTATGAAGATAAAACCTCCAAAAAGTGCCTATTATAAAATAAAAACTATGACTGATTATTGTTTAGTTATTATTATTATTATTTTTTATCATTATCTTCTATTTACAACAATCAAGTATAACATGAAGCAGCATAATTTTAACAATGGGTCAACACATTTTATCACAGTTCCAGAAACGTCCTAAAACCTAATTAACTCAAGAACATTTGTATTTTGAAAAAAAATCATCATGGTTCTTTACCATTCAAAGGGAAGCAACTGGAAGAGAAGAAATTCGTCGAAGCAGACCACGATTCGAGATTCCTAATCTTCTTGAGGGCGAATTCAAACAGTAAAATTCTTACTGGATTATTCTTCAATTTGCCAACCCTGCCTCGCGTCGATTTGATGGCTCTGTTTAAATTTCTTCCTCCTTCTTGAGGAGAGATCAAAACACGCTGGGATGCGTCGAGAGGAGGTTCACATGTGTCAGCAGCTGTCGTAGAATTTTCACTTTCAGTGATGGCCATGGATTGTTCTAGCTGATACACTGACTTGTCTTAAGAGGATAGATCACTGGATGACATAATTATCGTCTGCTTCTGTTTACATTTCTTTATTGTGGAATACTGTCATAATTCCTTGGGAGAAAAAATATAGCATTTATTGTTTTCAAAAGTATAATCATACAATATGAAAGAATTATCTCTTTCTTGTGCTTGGGAGAATATTTTTCGGGTTGGTTTTCAATTATGGATTTTGTTCACATGTTTCTTGTGTTGTGTTGCGGAACAGGCTATATCTTTATACAAACACCCACTGAAGACCCCGTGCAAATTCCCGTTATCTAGACAGACTTATGTACGCGATCCTAAAGACTGTAGTATATTCTATACATGTTACGGCAATAGATACTGGAAGCTATCCTGTAGGTCGCCGTACACCGTGTGGTCATTAAAATATAAAGTATGTGTGTGGAAATATTCACCTTACGACGACTGTGAACACTCGAAACAAGACGACATAGTGGTTAGCACACAGGCACCAGTACGTAGAACTAAGGAACGAATAACACGGCTACCAACGACGCCGGTAACTCGAAGACCTGTCACCCCAAGACGTACACGCCCGCCGACTACCAGACCGGTAAGGATTCGAACGATCAGACCGAAAACCGTCAGACCCGTTACGACAACGAGGACACCCACTAGAAGAAACACCACACCCCGCCCCACCTACAGAAGTCCCTTTACGCCAAGGCGTCCAACAAGGCGTCCAACCAGACGGCCAACCAGGCGTCCAACCTTCAAACAAAGAGACCATTGGTATACGCGTCGAACGAAGAGGCCAACGTACCTTCCTGTAACGTCGCGGCCAACGTATCGGCCAGTAACGCCACGGCCCACGTTCCGTCCCATAACGCCACGACCAACGTTTCATCCCGTAACTGCACGGCCGACGTATCGGCCGGTGACGCCAAAAGCTATACGGCGAACCACCCGACGTCCAGTACGAACCAGACGACCCACGTGGCGCTGGACGAAACCGAGATGGCCGACTGCTAAACCCATAGTGACATGGCAGACGAGAAAACCCTACACTAGATGGACGTTTAAGTGGCCCACTAGGCCTACCAGATCGCCATACTACACCAGAAGACCGATACGGACAGTGGCTCCAACTACCACGCCGCCACCAACGACAACAATCGCTACAACTACAACTGTTGCAACAACAACATCAACGACGACAACAACAACTCCAATACCAACAACTACCACACCGTCTCCAACAACAACAATTTTGACTACATCAAAGCCTAAGCCTACTAAGGCGAGAAAAAGAACATTTTATCAAGGTAAGTCTTTCTTTCTTGTGTTTTGGAAAGGTAGGAGTAAAGAGATGGGTGGTCTAACCAAAGCTTACGCTTCCCCTGAAATGTTACGATATAACAGAATTCTTAATATCTATTGTCTTTTGCTCCCAAACATTTGAGAATTGTCACTGAGAGTGGCTAACCGACGATCATTTCAAATGAAAGCCGTTTCTGGCTATTGACGTGCCTATAAGTCACTTTTGGACGAAACGCTTGGTCCTTCTCTAGTTAATTAACAGGCCCTGGACACTATAGAGTTTTACATACCAGCATACAGGTAAAACAAAGTTAATCGGCCTTAATGTTCAGGGTTTAAGTTGTTCACCAAATAATTCGCGAAAAAAAGAAGCTAATTCGAAGATCGTGTGCCTTTTATAGATCTATTACCATTTCGGCTTTTGGCTAATTGAAACAATAATTTGACTACAAATAGTTTTTGTAGCCAAATTACTACTACTCTTTTAAGAGACTTGTGGGTGTAGTAGGTGTCAATCTTAAAGCCAGAAAAGAAAGGTGTGTAGTCATTAAGCCTCCGGCCTCAAGGCCAACAGATACCGGATTCGCATTCCGGTACCGGCTCAGTGAATTTTAACGACCCAATGGGAAGGTGTTAGACCACTACACTGACCCCCCCCCCCCCACTAATAACCAATAATCTACTGTCGTGAACAGACAGCTGACGTATGTACCCAGAATAGCGGTTTGAAGCCAAACTGAATAGAAAAACAAAAATCAAATTGAGATGAATGTGTAAAATATTAACTTAAAACCCACAACAAACTTAGTTAGCAAACTTGTGCCCGATTCTGTTTTTCTTTGACAACAAAATACGCTTTCAATCAATGTAATAATTGTGCTTTTTTCCAAATAATGGTTAACTGAAACCAATGTCATATTAACAAAAATCTCTTTCAACTTTCATTTCACTTTAACTTATTTTGTGTGCTGATATCCAATTAAGGTCAAAGCACGCTGTCCTGGGCACACACCTCAACTATCTGGGCTTTTTGTCCAGGACCGTGGGTTAGTTGGTAGTTGGTGTGTGGTTAGTGAGAGAAGAGGATGTAGTAGCCTTACACCTAACCATTGAGCCCTTAAAAACTCGCTCTGGGTTTGAGCCAGTAACGGGCTGCGAACCCTGTACCTACCAGTCTTTAATCCGATTACTTAACCACTGCGCCACCGGTAGTGGGCGATCGTAGATTCCATGCATACATGTTTACCCAGGTACATAGGATTTAAATAAGTTATTTCACTATGCGTCTTAGAATAAGCCGCTTGTCTGAACTTCGTCTTAAAATATTTAAATGTCGAGTCATATTGTAAATTTTGTCAACATTTCAAAGTGAAACAAATATTAACTTATTTACGAATATATTATCGTCCGAACATTAACCTAGGAATATAAACTTGATTAAATACAGTAACCTATATTAAACAGTACGACAAAGACATCTGTTTGCTGTTTTGCATTTTATGCCGAAAAAATATGTATAGTCTATACTGTTATATGCAGCTAGTTAAATTTTCAGTAAATTTGATTTGTGCTATATATTATTTTATAGATTGTAGAAGATTATTTATAAAGATACCTGAATCGAAAACAAATATGATATAACGTAATACCAGAAAAAAAATACATGACCATGATATAAATAGGATCAGTTTGATGTTAATATACAAAATTGTTAGAACAAAGAGCAAGTTGAAACTGCGGTAACGGTTATCTGCAAGATAGTAATTACATACATATTTTAAAAACTTGGAATGCAAATAAACCCAACCCCCCTAAAACAAAAACACCAATAACCAAAAAACAACCCCAACAACAACAAAATACACCCCCCTCCCCAAACAGAGACAGCATTATGTACTTAAGTAATGAACAAAACTTAAATACCTGCATATACACTTACTTAATATAACACAAAACAGCACACACGTTTACTACAACACTATCGGGGGATAGAATAACGAAATACAGAGTTAACGGTTTTAAAAATGAAACAAATGGCAGATATTTTCATTAACAAAAAGAAAAGATCGGTTGGTAGTGTGTGTGTGTGTGTGTGTGTGTGTGTGTGTATGTGTGTGTATGTGTGTGTGTGTATGTATGTGTGTGTTTTGATTTTGGTTAAATTTATATTTATGTTACCTTAAAGGGACATTCCCGAGTTTGCTGCACTTTTTAAGATGTTATGGACTAACAAACACTTTTTAACGATTGCAATTACATATCAACTATATTTTTCTGCATAAAATATTAGTGGATGTATATTCAACGTGTTTCTGATCGTTCTAATATTTGTACCAGGTTAAATTTCCTAAAAAAAACTTTTTTCGTACGTACGAAATTATGTGAAGACAAAAAAAACAACAGTTTTGGCCTCTTACAAATATTAAAGACGACCAGAAACACATTGATTATACAGACACTGATAATCTAAACAAGAAAATATATTTAATATGTAAGTTTAATCGTAGAAATATGTTATTAGTCGGAAACATTTTACAATGCAGCAAACTCGGGAATGTCCCTTTAACATCCATTTATTACAATATAACTTTGATATCAAAACGGAGTAAACAGATATTTTATATATAACGACCATTGCATACTTATTAATATATAAGCCGTTTCATGGTGTGTGTTTTTTATAATTAACAATGGATAAAAATGAGATGATAGTGTAAGATAAATCATGGACCTTTTGCATGCGAGTTCAGGAACATTTTCACAAGATATTACCGGTAGTAACACTTTAATACCAACTCTACTAGAATAGACTTCATAACTAACAAAGTACCCAACCAAAAGCAAATGTACATGACCATATAAAACTAAGCCCCTATCCAAATAGTTAAGCTACCATTATGTACACGTTATACTAGTAACCACCTGGGCCCCGTTTTACGAAGCGATCTTTCCCCTAAGTTCATCTTAATTACATGGCTACCTTTTGCACTTAAGTTGATCTTAGCGCTAAGGTCGCTTTGTAAAACGGGGCCCTGTACTTTAGCTGGTTTTATAGATAATATATGCTTTTACGGCTTTGTAGAATTTTAAACGGATATTCCAATATTGTAGTAATATCCGATTATAATCACAGAGAAGTATTAAATTTGTGCTTCTGTAAGTTGGTTATACACAAGATTTAGTATTTGTCAACAACTAATACCCTTCCCTCCACCACCAAAGAACAGCAGGAAATTTGGTAGTCTTATTACCAAACGGTACAGTCACCAATGTCGAAATGGAATTACACTGATTTTAGATTCCCCAATTTCATAATTTATTGTCACAGATGTATCTGAAGCTGATATTTACGACCTTGCCAAAACACCCTTTTGATTCTGGTTTTTGCAATTATAAGAATTTTGATTATGATGTTTTATTGCTCAGATTTATGATATGGGTTAGGATATCCCGTCTAATAAACCCAAACAATAATGCTATACAAAAGAGAAAAAACGTAACATTTGCATTTCTTTAACTACGAAATGTTAGTTAATTTTAAGTTATTAAATGGTAATTCTGGTGTATTACACCGAAGCTGAAATGTGTAAAAACAAACCGACTAAAATGTACTCCCATTCCGACAACAGAGCCGTTTTAACGACTGAAATTACATATAACATTTAAAAAAATATGTTTACTTAAACCGTCGGTGTTTGTATATTCGGTATGCTTCAATGAATATCATGTGTATTAAAATGTTTCTAATTGTTAAAATGTTTGTAGCACCACAAATTAGAATTTAGCTCCCAATAGTATACATGCATATAGGAAAATAAAACGAAGTTTGAGTAATTACAAACATAAGAACTACCAGAATTTGTTTTTTAATTATATGAACACTGAAATCTATGCAACACAATATCTTAATATGTAATTTTAGTTCTTGAAAGGCACTATTAATGAGAAACGCTTTTAACAATAGCAACAGACTCAAGCAATGGACTTATATTTAGACTAAGAAATCTCAAATGTTACAATCCATACTTCATTGTGAGTAGGATAGTGACTGCTGTCTATGAATGGCATATAATACTATATGTATTAAACGTACTCTGTTGGTGTATTTATGTTTTAGTAATTGACATACATTCACATATACTAATCGAGCTATAAGTATGAAACACATGTGGGGTTTTAAAGGATGATATGTCACTTCTTAGATGTCGTAATCTTAAGCTAAAGCTATAATAATTGATTCCAGCATTATTCACATTGGGTGTGTATGTTGTATACTAACGTACCCAGAAGAATCGTTAATAAAGTCATCAAGTTTGTTCATAATACATGAACTCGGGCACGGAAAGATAGGGTCTTTAAATCTGAGGAATGAAAACAAAAATAACCCCACAAAGTGTAAATGTATTTCAGCTATAGTGGAAACAAAAGATTATGCATCAAAACACTCTACACACATCGACATTGAATACAATGCAGTTAATCCAAAGCATACTACTAATAATTCATGAAATTCTTAACAACTTGATTTTAGAATAAACTGTGACAAAATATATAAAAAAAGAAGAAATTTGGTTTCCACGTTAGTTCATTTTATATCAAGACAAAATGTTAAACATTCTGTAACTGTGTTAAAGCGAATCCTGGGTATTCGGAAAATGGTCTTACATGCAGATAAATTGTAAATACTCCGGAAGCAATGTCAGACTCGTTAGCTGTACTCGTTCAATGTGTGACATGGATTACCGACGTCTTCAGTTTCCTCGATGTGTCGACTGGTCTACGCCTAACTCTAAAACGCAAGCTCTTAAAAAGTAACATTATGGAATTTGAAAATCGGTCATGTGTTTTGACGCCACTTTGATAGACTCTAACACCTGTCTCAACCAAACAAATCCAACAAACAAAAAAACAACACCCCCCC
>JAECMU010004344.1:0-17238 GCA_016106625.1 Dracogyra subfuscus | reverse complement strand
GTGGTTTAGGTATGGACGATGGTCGGAACTTTGTCTAAAACCAAGTGGTGCGGTTTATACACCTGTGCGTGTAATAGGCCATACAATATGGTACATCACTTGTTGTTGTTTTGTTTTGTCTTTATTAGTGGCAAGTAAACATTACTTAACTTCTCTTTTTTGTTACGTTTGTGTCAACGTTTTTTTTTTAACAGGTATTTAAAAAAATAGCAATAGCCAACAAGCTCAAAAAAAAATAAAAAAATAATAATAATAATAATAATTGGATATAGTTTATAATAATATAACATGACACTAATTAACACACAAAAAGGAAAGAACGGAATTTGCACAATCTGAAATGGAAAATCATCCCTTCTGCTAAAGCGTCGATCAGTCAATCTGTCAAAATCACGTGGGTTTGTTTGCCTCACTCGGAACTCCTTGGCTGATTCTGTGTGACATTGGGGGAACTCGTAATTGGCTGAAGTATTTCAGATAGTAAACATTTCAGTGCATTCGATTGGAACATAGAGTGCATTCGATAAGAAAATAGCTGATGTATCGCCAAAGCACAAAAAACTTAAACAATTAGGCCCTATGTGTACAACTACAAACATTTAAAAACATTATTAAAAAGTAATGTATTTTATTGTCAGACAGTATATATTATTAGTACATTGACAACACATTAATTCCAAACCTGTTGGTTGCTGTTTTATTGGAATATTAATATAATTCTAGTTTCAAAACACGAATGAAATCAGGGCAACCAAATTTTTGGAGGGGCAACCTCAATGTGAACCCATACTTACCCTCCGGGCAAGCGACCAAAATCCTTAAAATTGAGCACTGAATAAAGTGACTGGCTACATTATTTATTGTTTTTTTAACCATTAATATGCAAGTGTGTAAATATTTGATTTATTTAAGAATAAACAAACAACTAGACATATGCATGTATTGAATGTATTTTAATTTTGCATGCTACATGTTCAAGTGTATGATAAAGAAATATGCTAATTTTCAAGATAAGGTTGATATCATCTAAATTCTGAACTAACACGGTAGCTAAGAGTACCTTTATATGAATATCTAAAGAATTTTTCATAATTTCTGCCATTTGCTAAGTTTTGGGTCTTATACCCTTAAGCCATCGGTGTGCCCATTGGGCTATTTCTCGTTCCAGCCAGTGCATCATGACTGGTATGTCAAAGGCCATGCTATGCACTACACTGTCTGGGGAATGGTGCATATAAAATATCTCTTGCTGCTAGTTGAAAAGAGTAGCCCATGAAGTGGTGACAGCGGGTTTCCGCTCTCAATATCTGTGTGGTCCTTAACCATATGTCTATACAATTTGTTGAGTGTGTCGTTAAATAAAACATTTCTCTCTTTCTTTCTTTATGCCCTTAAGATATTTGCTATAAAGTTTGGTTATTCTTTTGCCCATTTGTTTAATGGAAATCTGGTCTTTTTCCCCCACTTCTTATGTAATTTGTTTTTAAGGTAGTATTTTCTGAAATATCTTTTGCTTCTGTTTTCTGTATTACTTAAATTTTAATAAAATAAATAACGCTAACTGTAGTTATGACTGTTTGTAACAAATGGGCCAAGCAAAGTAAGTGAAAGTCGATGTTTGATGACTGCCTTGATCCGGTAATTACTGCTAATCGAGGGATCATGTTTGATCATCTTTATTGCCACTGACAAGTACGAAGCCATGTATTAAGTCTTCCTGTTGCATGACACAAGCTACTTCCAGGCTCCCCTCTGATCTTCTCAATTGCAGTTAATGTTGGACTGGAGTTGCTCAATTTGCCAATACAACTGCATGGATGTATGTGCAAGTTAGAGCTAACAGAAAGTATTTATATCTTCACCATGCAGTGATGACAGCGGGTTTCATCTCTCAACATCTGTGTGGTCCTTAACAATAAATAAAATGAGTTGCTTATCGTTAAATAAAACATTTCTTTCTTTCTTTCTCTCTGGTAGTGTACATGTATTGCATTAGCAGTACTCTGAGAATACTTGTTTAAACTTTAACAACACCCCAAACGTTTGATCACCTGCAACAGTAATATAGGAAGAACAAAGAATTAGTGTATGTACTATGTGATTTTATAGAAATATTAATGGTAAATGTCATAATCCATAGGTTACCAAGCCTACATGTATACATGTATTTTGTGGTAACCTATACACAGGTTACCAGAACTGCTTATTTTGATGTCTGGAATACTACTGCTACTACCACTACTACTACTGCTATTACTACTGCTACTACCACTACTGCTGCTGCTACTGCTGCTACTACTACTATTGCTGCTGCTGCTACTACTATTGCTACTATTACTAATGTTGCTACTACTGCTGCTGTTACTACTACTACTACTACTACTACTACTACACTTGCTGTTGCTACTACTCTTGCTACTACTACTACTACTCTTGCTACTGCTATAACTACTACTACTGTTACTACAACTATTACTACTTCTACTCTTGCTGATGCTACTGCTGCTACTACTGCTGCTACTACTACTGCTACTGCCACTGCTGTTTACTGAGGAGGCCAGTAACTATGCTAGGAGATACATGCCTCTACTATGAAGGAGATCAACAGGAGAGCTCTTGGATGGGAATATAGCCAACATTTACAAACCTATTTCACATTCATGTAGTTAAACAAGATCAACACATCTGGTACTAGTATATCAGAAGCCATAGTATGTTAAACAAGAACAACACAACTGGTATATCAAAAGACATGGTATGTGCTGTCCTGTGTGGAAAAATGCATATACAAGAGCCCTTGCTGCATTAGAAAAACAAATGTAGCAGGTTTCCTCTGTTGACTACAAGTCAGAATGATCAAATGTTTGATATCCAATAGTCGATGATTTATTAATCAATGTGCTCCAGTGGTGTCATTACAAAAAACAAAAAAGCTTAAACAAGAACAAAGGTACGAAAATGCTGGTGTATGTGGGGAAAAGACCTTAAGGGCAGTTGACCAAGGGGAGAATGACTACAAACAGGGCTAGCTTGGGGTCAGTAACTAAATATCAATTAATACATGAAATTCTTTCAACAAATGAAAATAAAATGTGCCTATTGTTTGTAAAATTCACATTTGGTGAATTTGGCGAGTACTAGAGCTAGCCCTTCTACAAACTGACTTAGACACATGAAACACGGATTTCTTTTTTAAAGGGACATTCCCAAGTTTGCTGCAATTTCTAAGACGTTATCGACTAACAGAGACTTTTTAATGACTGTAATTACATATCAAATATATTTTTCTGCATTCAATATTAGGTGCTGTGTATTAATCATGTTTCTGATCGTTCTAATATTTGTACTAGGTTAAATTTCATTTTATTTCCTAAAATATTAATTTTTCATACGTACAAAATTATTTGAAGACAAAATCCAGTTTGGGCTTCTTACAAATATTAAGATGACCAGAAACATATTGAATATACAGACACTGGTATTCTAAACAAGAAAATATATTTAATATGTAAGTTTAATCATAGAAATATTTTATTAGTCGGAAATATCTTACAATGCAGCAGACTCAGGAATATTCCTTTTAAGCTTCAGGATGCAATTAATGTTTCCAGGTGACTGATAAAACAAGAATCAAATTCCAAAGTGGGTTTTTTTCATACCTAATAGAATCTCCAGCTATGTATTGCATTGTCTTACGATAAAAAATAACAGACAGGCATTTTCCAATTGAATTCAAAATTAAGCTGTTATGCCAAAGGATAATAGAAGAGCTGTGTCATTTAATGTGGCAGCTTGGCTGACTCAAGGAAATGGATCATACCAGGAGAAGGGGACGAAGGTGGGGGCTGTCAATACTGTTCACAAATATCTCTTACTGAATTGCCAGGATGTTAAGAATTCAGAATTCTTTAGCTGATCATAGCATCAACATTATTTAGCTGATCATAAGCTTCAGTATTCTGTAGCTGATCATAAGCATCACAATTCTGTAGCTGATCATAAGCATCAGAATTCTTTAGCTGATCATAAGCTATAGAATTTACTCATTTCCAGATAGCATTTTAACATTTAAAACTGCATTGAGAGATGAATTTCATGCAACCAAACTAATATTTCAAGAACAAAAATCTTATGTTTTGGAGAGAAAGTTGAAGTTAAATTTTGTTTTTTTAACGACACCTCTAGAGCACATTGATTTATTGATTATTGGCTATTGGATATCAAACATTTGGTAATGTTTAGCATATAGTCTTTATTTTTATTACTTTGCTTCAAAGACTTTACAAAATTAAAATAGCAAGTTACATATCTTCCAGACATTGAATCGCTGTCACATTGCTGTCATACATGTCAAATGCATGCCGTTAAAATTAATAACCTTGATTATTAAAATTAGCAAACATCATAAGACAAACGCTGTACTCTGGATAACCATTTCTCAACAGCAATGGACTCTTTAGTATGGCTTCTTTATTTCCATTAAAGATGCTATTCAAAGCAACGTAGGGATCAAATGCCGTGGAGTATGCTTCTATGATTGCTGGGGTTGACAATAATCACTGAAACAACACCAGTCAACTGTGCATTGTTCGCTAAGTAGCGGGACACTGAAAAAAGATCAGTGTTTTTAATTAGCGAAATGGATGTTTTGATTATCTTCAGATTTCCTGTCAGCGAAATAGGCGATTTTCGGAAGACAAATTAGAAATTAAAAATAAATATTTAAAAAATTTAAATTGTATTTTAAAATAAAGTTAATTATAACAACAACACAGAATTGTTGAAAATGCTGACAATTTTCACTAGCCCTACCGATCGACTTCAAAGTGATAAAAAAAAAGCTGCGAGTCAGTTGTGACCCGCACTTTGAAAAACTGCGAGTCAGTGGATGCACATTACGCATCAGGACGCGTGATTTACGCGTCATCGCAAACCCTGGTCTCAGAGAATAAACCCACTCCATTTTCCATTGGTAGCAAGGAATCTTTTATATACAGATATAGCAGTCATGGTGCACTGTCTAGAACGAGAATAGGCCCACCAATGAGGATCGATTCTAAACACATCAGTTTGGGGGGAAATATAGTTAACTATTATAAGAGGAATATGTTTTCACCCAGTTGTGTTTGACAGATGTTTAAATCCTGGTAGTAGTCTGTCCATTATGTTGACACTGTGCTGCATGTATGCCAGTTTAATGACAGGTTCATTTAGGTGGATCACCTAACATCAACAGGTGCATGCTGGAGTTTTCTAATTATAAGGTTCAGTTTGAAATAAAGAGCCACTGAATTATTCTAAAGTATTCTTTAACATGTAATTATGTAAAAAAAATTATATATATATATATATATATACATGTGTATATATATATATATATATATATATATATATACACACACACACACACACACACACACACACACACATATATATATACACACACACTCTTCAAAAAAAGTAGGGGAACCTGAAATATTAATGTTACTATCAACTATTAGACCGAACATATATTTTGACCACAGGCATCCTAGTAAAGAACGTTCAGGTCTGTTTATCAACACACCAAAACACATTCCATAGTTTTCGCATGCATCACGCAGTTGCCCCGTATACATGCGTGGGGTTTCTTTCTCAATTTTAATAATTTCCATGAATTTCCATGATTTTTTTTATTTTTTTTGGTTTGTTTAATGACGCACTCAACACATTTTAATTATGGTTATATCGGCGTCGGACATATGGTTATGTCGAGAAAAAACCCCAGTGGTCAGCTGACGGGGATCGATCCTAGACCGACCGCACATCAGGCGGGCACTCTACCACTGGGCCATGCTGCCCGCTTGAATTTCAATGAATCACTGTGGAACATTATTTCTGTGAATCTTTTTTCATTCTGTTAATCATACAGTTGTTATTGGGGTTTTTTAAATTCATTTTTATTGTTTGAATTTACAATTTACTGATAAAAAATATTTCAAATTTCACTTTTGACCCCAATCGTCCATCAAGATCTTTGTGAGTCGTAAAACCTACTGTAATACTGAACTACTGGTTGTAATGTTTGCCCAATTAATTCACTATTATCATATAACCATTCCCCACAGCTAGTATGCCTTAAAAGTTGGGCAATTGTAAATTCTTATTGGAGTTCCCCTTCATTTTTTGAAGAGTATATATTATACAGATACGTTGTAAAACTTTAAAGCAATAAAGAACTTGAACTTGTCTTCCTGAGAACCACGTGGTTGATTATGAAAGATATTAGATCCCCAATTAAAGGGACATACCCTAGTTTTTAAACACATATTTTGTTACTATTATAATGGTTTTTGATAACTTAAATCATACTTTACTTAGATTTTATTCCTTAGATTATCAATTTCTGTACATTCAAAATGTTTTTGGTCATCCTGGTGTTTTTAATACCACAAAATACATTTCTCATATTTTTAAAAACGCACGTGCGTCTGAGAAGTAACAGTTATGGAGTCAAGTTTGTCTATTTTTAGAGGGTATTTCATCATTTCAAAGCCACAGATTCATGTTTCACTCGACTGTAACTTATCCAAATGTGCTACAGGTGTGTAGATTAACTAAACTTAGTGTTAATTTTCACGGGTTGAAACTAGGGTATGTCCCTTTAAAAAATAAATAAATTGATTATATAAACATTGGTGAAACACTGAATTATTAGAGCTCTTTTGTACACCCCCAGCACCCACGCCTGCTTTCATACCTCATACATTATAATCAAATACAACAGATGGCAATAGTAACCTAATTATGTAACTTAATTAGAAAGTTAAGATAGGGAAAAGAATCCTTTTCCCCTGAATTTTTTATTTTATTTTATTTTAATATTTAATTTAATCTTTGTAATTGTTACATTAAAAAAAAAAAAAAATATCTTTCTCTCTCTGCATCTATAGGTAAATTTATCGTTAAGTCATATGCAAAAAAACTCTAAACATCTGAATCACAAACACCTTCATTTTCCACCTTGTCAAATTAATTTTATGCAAAATAACAGCTGACTTGGGATAGGAATTGTTACTGAACTAGACAGGCGTATGCCACATTTGTGATACTGGAAAACATATGTTATCCATTTTCGAACCAAGCCCTATAGCGTTGTAACCATCTAGACTCTCCCCATACAATAACTAGGTTTGGTATTCCAAATGAATCTAATTTCCATTTATAATCAATATTTAGAGAAATAAGGCCACTTAATCGGTGATTGAGTGTCTTTAATGTTATTTTAGAACTTTGCCGTAAATGTAGAAGATATAGGTGAAAGAGTGCTTGTTAGAAACATATTGAAACTTCAAATTAAAGGGACATACCCTAGTTTTTAAACACTAAGACATAGTTTTGACTATTAGAGGTGTTTTTTGTAACTGAAATCATACTTTACTTAAATTTTATTGTTTAAAGTATCCATTTCCATACATTCGGAGTGTTTTTGGTCATTCTGATTTTTTTTAATATCACAAAATGCATTTCTCATATTTTTAAAAAGGCATGTACCTCTGAGAAATAACAGTTATGTAGTCTAGTTTTATTCTATTTTAGAAGGTTTTTCACCATTTCAAAGTCAAAGACTTATGTTTCACTCAATTGTAACTTTATCAAAATGTGTTACAGGTTTGTAAATTAAACTAAACTTAACGTTAATTTTCATGAACTGAAACTAGGGTATTTCCTTTTAAGATGTTTACATTAATTTAATTTTAGTGTTGATAACACAACATTACTATAATTCATTTGAGGAAGTTTGACACTAATTGGAAACTTTGAAAAAAAAATGTTTTTAGTAAACCAGAATTTGCAGAAAACTAAGAAAACTTACAAAAAGGATTTAAAAAATTTGGCCTCTGTAAAAAGAACAATATCATTATGGGTAATGTATTAATGTGCTTATATCCACATATATAGCTTCAGGCATGTTACACTAATTGGAAACTTTGAAAAACTTCTCTCTTTTTATTTTATTTTTTTTATTATACAAACCAGAATTTGCACACAGACAACAAAAAATAAAAAACAAACAAACAAACAAATCACAAAAAGGAAAATTTTATTCTGTAAAAAGAACAACATTATTGATTTGTGTTTGGGTGGGTGAAGTGGGGGCATAAAATAATAAAATAAACCATATTTTTTATAAACCGGATAATGTACAGGTTTATCAAGAAGTTTCTTATGAAATGTCTCTATTTTCCCATATAAATACATGTAGTAATTGGGAAATGGGGTAGGGGTGTACAAATGTGAATATCTTATTTTTTTAAATTGGTTGATATATTTAAAAATACCTTTTAATGGAATTTAATTTTTTTAAAGTAATAATAACTTCTTTTTTAAATTCTTCTTCTTTTTTTTTCTTTTTTTGTGGGGGGAGGGCACTTTAATGTGAGGTATAAAGATATCTTCTATTGGTGTAATATGGATAGTATATTTTTTTTAATTTTCAATGTATTTTTGTTTCTTCTTTGAATAATAAATTTGACACCTTTAAAAAATATACATATAAATATATAGATACAATGTACCAATATGGTAAAAAAATAATAATAAAAAAATAACAATTTAAAAACCCCATATCATAATTCCATAATTTTGTTGAAAAAAAAACCGTTCTAAAAGCACTTCTTACTACAAAGAAAATCAAACGAATGTCTTACCTTGCACACACAGACAGACGGACAGTAGTACGATTCCTACCAGTATCCTGCTCATTTCCAGTGTGATAACAACTCCAGCTCGCGTGTCTCGGACTGGCAGTCTACCGCTGTCCCTGTCTCTCTTATAGCACAGTGACACCTCCAATACCTGCCCAGCCTCCCTGGTCCTCGCTCTCTCTCACGTAGCACCAGCAGCCACCAGCTGCCAATCACACACCTTGCTGTCACTGAAAATCAATGATAAAACAACAACTTGTGGGAGTATCAAGCCATCATTATTCCGTATCATGCTTGTGGTCTTCGGCCTGAGGGGAGAAAAGGACACGCAGATTTGCAGATCTTTAACGATGCTTTGGTACCGTGTTGAGGAAAATTGAACAAGAATGTAAAATGTCAAAAGTGGGATGTGTGTTGATGTTCAGCTATGGCCACTTAAGGGAGTGTCACAAAGTGTGGCCTTTTTGTTGTAAAAGAGGTGGGCTAATTATTAATTAACAAAGGTTAATGGTACATATGATTAATTTATTAATATTTTTTACTATTAGCATTCCATATGAAGGATCACTTTCAGATGTAGCTTTAGTCTTTTACAATAATGTTAACATTATTATTACGATTTCTTTACGGACATTATTTGTACTTTGACCAGATAACCAAATGAAAAACCAGTGGCAATGCTGTGATTTGTAAAATGGCAAACTCACATTTATTATTTTATCTGAGTATAGAAGGCTATTACATGTTTAAGTTGTGGAAGCACCACAGGGGTAAATGTATTTGTATGTACCTGCGGTGTGCTGTTTTAGCCCAAGCCAGCCGCAAGAGTTAAAAGAGTTCTCTGAGGGTAGATAAAAATCCATTTACTGTGAGTGATATATGATTCTACTATGAATTTACCTTCCCGACATGTTAATTGTATAAGCAGTTAACTATAACAAATTAACACCAGGTTGTAATGATTACTAATAATTTATTAATGAAAACACATATCATGCGAATGCGGAAGAAGTCACTTCCCCGAGTGTGAAAAAAATGGCTCTTTTGAAGGGACATTCCTGAGTTTGTTGCACTTTTTAAGATGTTATCGACAAACAGAGACGTTTTAACGATTGTAATTACATAGCCCAGTGGTACAGTGCCCGCCTGATGCGCGGTCGGTCTAGGATCGATCCCCGTCAGCTAACCACTGGGGTTTTTTGTCTCGACATAACCATATGTCCGACGCCGATATAACCGTAATTATAATGTGTTGAGTGCGTCGTTAAAAAACAAAACAAACAAAAAAAGATTGTAATTACATATAAAATATAGTGGCTGTATATTAAATGTGTTTCTGATCGTTCTAATATTTGTACTAGTTTAAATTTCATCTTATTTCCTGAAATATAGTTTTTTCATACATGTACGTACAAAATTATTTGAAGAAAAAATCTAATTTGGGCTTCTTACAAATATTAAAACAACCAGAAACACATTGATATTCTAAACTAGAAAATATATTTAAGATATAAGTTTAATCGTAGAAATAGTTTATTAGTCATAAACATCTTCAGCCCTTGCAACAGCACTACGGCGGTAATTTTAATTAAGAAAAGATTAATGCTGTCAAAATTCTTCATATATGATCCACTGCTGTAATAATATGCTAAAATATAACATCTCAACTTTACTTTTGTAAGCTTCTATACTGGAATAAACCAATTTATATTTATTGAGGTACCTAAGCTATACACGATAATAAATTTATACTTTTTTCTCTGGGATTTGTAATTGGACAGAGTTTAGAGAGAAATGCCTATAGACTTTTCACCACTTATAGATTTGCAACGGCAATGAAATTCTGTCGCGTATCAAGCAAATTTCGAGGGTTGCATCTTTCAATGCAGCAAAGTCAGGAATGTCCCATTAACAATGAATGAATGAACGAATGGATGAATGAATGAATGAATGAATGAATGAATGAATGAATGAATGTTTAACGACACCCCAGCACGAAAAAATACATCGGCTATTGGGTGTAATGGAAATAAATAAGGTGATGATCAACATCAATAGAAAAATTCAAGATAGAAATAAAACCAGTGTAAGTGTAAATACAAATACAAATATCATGGAGAATATAACAGTGTAAACACAAATAAAAATATCACGGATAAGATCACAGTGTAAATACAAATACAAATATCACGGATAAGATCACAGTGTAAATACAAATACAAATATCACGGATAAGATCATAGTGTAAATACAAATACAAATATCACGGAGAATATAACAGTGTAAACACAAATAAAAATATCACGGATAATATAACAGTGTAAATACAAATACAAATATCATGGATAAGATCACAGTGTAAATACAAATACAAATATTATGGATACTGACTTTTATTTCAAACTTTAATTTGTGCTGTATTGGCCATTCTCTAAGAGAATGTTACACCCCTGCACCACGGTGAGGTTACAGCACGCGCAATCCCTTTAACAAGAACAGGTATTATTAACTTCAAATGTGTTTCGTACATCATTGTGTGAAAGAGATATCGGTTAAAACACACACAAAATTTGGGGGGAACTTAATGTAGTAAATAAATAGCACAACATAAATAATGATAAAAGCAAAACAAAACATTATTTTATTTAACGACACCACTAGAGCACATTGATTTATATATCATTGACAATTGGATTGTCAAACATTTGGTAATTTTTTATATATAGTCTTAGAGAAGAAACCCTCTACATTTTTTTCTGTTAGTCGCAAGGAATCTTTTATATGCACCATCCCACAGACAGAATAACAGATACCATGGCCTTCAATATACCAGTCTTGGTGCATTGGTTAAAATAAGAAATAGCCCAATGAGACCACTGATGGGGATCAATTCAAACCGACTGTGCGTCAGACAGAAACTTTATCACTGGGCTACATCCCAAGCCATGATAAGAACAGTTCTGAAACCAAAATAATTAGTCTGACTATGGCAGAAATCATCTTTTTAAATCATGTGGTATAATTTTTAAAAGGAAACTTATTTTATATAGTTAAACTAGTGTATTTTATTATATGTATACTTACACATGTAATTGAGTTTATTTTATGATATGTATTACACATGTAATTGATTTTGATTGTTGTTTTAATCCATTTATTGCTCCAGCATTATTTAATGGGGTGACAGAAAATTGGTGAAAATTACAGGTAGGGTATAAAATAATTTGATTCAGACTACCGGTATGCATGGGGGTAAGGGCTTTGTGTCAGGGTAAATGAGATTAAAATATTTTATATTAAAACAATTTTTTTTTTTTAAATTTATTAATGTTTATTGAATTAAACAAAATTAAAAGTGGTTCACAGTGGCATTAAAACTATACTAAACTCCATCTATTATTTCATGTGGAAACTCCAACTTCATTAACATGAATTAGCAAAAAAAGTAATTATATTAGCTTGAAAAAAAAAAAATGAAGCTCAAAAGAACTGGTGAATCAGACTTGGGCCATTATTTATTTAGATTTTTTAAAACAGAAACGAAGTGTTATAGAATGTGTTTTCATGTGAGAACACATTGTACCGGTAAATGCTGTTAGTAATAACTGAGATGATGACATGCACTTTTAGATTGCTCATAGCACTGGAAGACATTCCAAGAGCTTCAGTCCGAGAAGCCACAGATGTCTAATGGGACAAGTAGGAGGTTGGTTTTACCTTCAGAGGTGCAAACCTTATGTCTGCCCCGGGGTCAGACTAACGCAGGCTTAGAAAGCAGAAATACAAAGTAATTTATTCTCACACAAGTTGAAGTTAAAGTTAGTTTTCAGGAATTGTCTTAGGGGATTTTTTTTAAGGATTCCTCTGAAATCATATAGCCCAGTGGTACAGTGCCCGCCTGATGCGCGGTCGGTCTAGGATCGATCCCCGTCAGCTAACCACTGGGTTTTTTTCTCGACATAACCATATGTCCGACGCCGATATAACCGTACTTATAATGTGTTGAGTGCGTCGTTAAACAAAAACAAACAAAAAAACAGTAACAACTGAAATCATAACAATTGTATAATATGTGTTGTTTTATATAAGGATGAAAACAAATACATGGATAATTCAGTGTCCTTGGTCTTTATCACATCCACGATGTTTATCATCTGCAGTTAATTGACCATCAAGTCCAGGATTACATCAACTATTAGCCTACCTGCTCGTTAATGATCTCACAGTTCGCTTCATTATTTCATAGGTGTCACCAGATGACAATAACATGTTTGTTCGGGGATGGGGGTGGATGGGAGTTAATTTGATTTTTTAACTGTGTGGAGGCAATTCACCTTCCTAGACTTGTGATACCCGGTACTTACAGTGTAACAGGTACAGGACATAGCCCAGTGGTAAAGCGCTGCAGTCACTTGATGTTCGGTCGGTCTCAGATCGGTCTCCGTCGGTGGACACATTGGGTTATTTCTCGTTCCAGCCAGTGCTCCACAACTGGTGTAACAAAGGCTGTGGTATATATTATACTGTCTGTGAGATGGTGCATATAAAAAATCCCTTGTTGCTAATAAAAAAAAGTAGCCCATGAAGTGGCGACAGCGTGTTTCCTCTCTCAATATCTGTGTGGATCTTTAACCATATATCTGACACCATATATCCATAAATAAAATGTGTTAAGTGTTTTGTTAAATAAAATGTAGCATCTAGTTTTGTTTGTGGGGCAGGACACAGCCTGGTGATAAAGCGCTCACCGGATGGCCAGTCAGTTTAGGATTGACCACCTTGTCCCTGAGCCCATTGGACTATTTCTCATTCCGGCCAGTGCACTAGAACTAGTATATTAAGGGCTGTGGTATGTTATTATCCTGTTTGTGGGATGGTGCATGTGAAAAAATGCTACTAATGAAAAAATGAAGCAGGTTCCCTCTCTAAGACTATATGTTAAAATGACCAAAAAAATTTATATCCAGTAGCTGATGATTAAAGTGCTTTAGTGGTATCATTAAATAAAACAAACTTTAACTCTAGCTTATTTATGTCCTGTATATATCTGCATGAGGTCAAGTTGTGCCCAGGCCACGTACATGTATCTGATGATTACCATGTATTAATAAAAATTATTAATCACTTACCAGTAATATGTAGCAAACAGCCTACGTCATACACGTCTTAGCGGGCCTATAGTGTATATACCACCAAATCAAATCCCATAGATGACAATAGTACCATATGTGGCTAAAACTCCTACCTGCAGCGTATCAATCAACATTAATGCCACGGATATAAATACTACCATTCCTCACACTTGAAGTGAACCAAAGAAAATTGAGGGTTAAGCTGCTCGGTTCTGAGATAATGGGTAGCATCTATGACTACCCTAGTTCCGCACAAAATTTGAGTACTTTTTTTACAGGTACCCCATACATGTTTCAAGCACAAGGCTACTTGACACATTGGTACTAGATGAAATAAAATTGCATTTTTTGTTTTACCCAGATGAAACTATTATTTTTTACAACCAACACACTCACATTTATAACCAATCACAGGACTCAACCAGAAGTTATTTGGTTTAGTACTACCTATACCACCAGTAGGGGGCCGAAAATAGAGAATTACGTATAAGCCCATGGGCTATACAAGGCTTTTATTTTGGGCTAATACAGCCTGCCTAGGGTCAATACAACTGTCCTTAGACCTATAACAAGGCCAATATGAAAACACCCATTTAATAATATAATAGTATGTCTTAGAAATTTTTGTATTATGCCTGAATTTAAAACTATTGATTTTATATATGATTATGGATTGCAGCGTGACAGACAGACTAATCTTGTTGTTTTAATATATGTGTATTATTCATGAGGAGGAGCAGGATTTAACTCAGTCGGTTGAGTGCTGGCTTGAGATGTTTGTGTCACAGGATCGAACCACCTTGGTGGATCCATTCAACTGATTGGGTTTTTTCTCATTCCAACCAGTTCACCACAACTGGTCAAAGGCCATGGTATATGTATGTGCTATCCTGTCTGGGATGGTGCATCTAAAAGATTCTTGCTATACATTAAGAAAATGTAGCTGGATTCCTTTGATGACTATGTGTTTGACATCCAATAGCCAATGATGATTAATTAATTAATGTGCTCTAGTGGTGTCGTTAAACAAAATAAACTTAACTCTTTATTCATGGGGAAGAAAAAGTACATAAAAATCTAATACACATAATTTATTATATATATTCTCTTCCAGCCAGTGCACAATGACTGGTATATCAAAAACCATGGTATGTGCTATCCCTTCTTTGGGATGGTGCATATAAAAAATCACTTGCTTCTAAAGAAAACATATAGCAGATTTCCTCTGTAAGACTATATGTAAAAAATACCAAATGTTTGACATCCAATAACTGATGATTAATAATGTGATTCCGTGCATGTTTTATCGTGTGTGTTACCGCATTTTGAAATACACTTTTCCATATCTGTTTTCACAAGCAGATTGCTATACAAAATTTTACATTGTTGGAATGTATTTTAAGCTGAAAGTGAATGCTTCAAGTTATGACGTCACTGCTGAAAAACTCGCACATGGAAAAATTGCTCATCACATATATATGAAAAAGGTCCTATGTATATGTAGTAGTGTTGGTATAAAGTGTTCCTACTGGCAGTAGCTAGTGGGAATTTCCCTTTTAGCTCAGTTGGTAGAGCGCTGGACTCTTGCACTGAGAGTCTGTAGTTCGAATCCCATCAGATATTTTTCTGTTACATTTGGAGCCGACATAGCGACTGGGCGTCTTCTTAACACAAGAATACGATTATAACCCAGTCAGGACCCGTAACAGTTCAACTGCCCGTGGCTCACAGCTCAGGGACGTAGCTTCACTTGAGTGGAGAGTATGTAGTAGTGTTGGTATAAAGTGCTCCTACTGGCAGTAGCTAGTGGGAATTTACCTATTAGCTCAGTTGGTAGAGCGCTGGACTCTCGCCCTGATAGTGTCCGTAGTTCGAATCCCCTCAGTGGAGGTTGATATTTTTCTGTTACATATATGCACTGCATCGATAAACTCGCGAGTGAAATCACATTATTGAAAAACGGGCCTAAAGAGTTCTTTCCAAAATATTGGCTCAGCTCTGATGCCCCAGTATAAACATATATGAAGATTTTGTTTTGAACACTAAAAATATTGGTATTGTTTAAGATATGGAGCATGGACAACATGATCTGTACCAAGACGCTAGTGTAGTAACAAGCTGTCTTATAATTGTTTCAGATATGGAGCATGGACAACATGATCTGTACCCAGACACTGGTCCAGTAACAAGTTGTCATATAATTGTTTCAGATATGGAGCATGGACAACATGATCTGTACCCATATGCTGGTGTGATATACACTGATAACAAGTTGTCTTATAACTGTTTCAGATATGGAGCATGGACAACATGATCTGTACCCATATGCTGGTGTGATAACAAGTTGTCTTATAATCGTTTCAGATATGGAGCATGGACAACATGATCTGTACCCAGACACTGGTGCGGCACCAGGGCAGTGTGGCATGTCTGACTGTATCCCGAGGACGAATCTTCTCCGGGGCTGTCGACAGTCAGGTCAAGGTCGGTACAATCTGTAATATACTATTTAGCTTTCTTTTTAAACATTGGCAGAATGTAGCTCAGTAGTAGAGCCCTGTCCTGAGGTGTAGTGGTTTGTAGGATCAATTGCTGGGTTGCAAGTTCAATTGCTGGGTCACAGAGTCAATTACTGGGTTGCAGGGTCAATTGCTGGGTAACAGAGTCAATTGCTGGGTTACAGGTACAATTGCTGGGTTGCGGGTTCAATTGCCAGGTCACCGGATTGTTCATCAGTTTGCAGGTTCAATTGCTGAGTCAATTGTCAGGTTACAGAGTCAGTTACTGAGTTACAGGGTTAACAGGTTGCGTGGTCAATTGCGGTGTCAATTGTTGGGCTGCATGGTCAATTTTGGAGTCAGTTGTCAGGTTACAGGGTCAGTTACCGAGACACAGGGTTAATCGCTAGGTTGTAGGGTCAATTACTGTGCCACAGGGTCAATTGTTGCATGTCTGTCTCAACTAGTTCTTCCACATATGGTACATCAAAGGCTGTGGTATATATTGACCTGTCTAGGGGAAAGCTTATTCAAAGGCTGTTGTATATATTGACCTGTCTAGAGGAAAGCTTATTCAAAGGCTGTGATATATAATGATCTGTCTTTGTGAAAGCTGATTCAAAGGCTGTAGTATATATTGACCTGTCTTTGTGAAAGCTGATTCAAAGGCTGTGGTATATATTGACCTGTCTTTGGGAAAGCTGATTCAAAGGCTGTGGTATATATTGACCTGTCTAGGGGAAGCTGATTCAAAGACTGTGGTATATATATTGATCTGTCTTTGTGAAAGCTGATTCAAAGATTGTGGTATATATATTGATCTGTCTTTGTGAAAGCTGATTCAAAGACTGTGGTATATATTGACCTGTCTAGGGGAAGCTGATTCAAAGACTGGTATATATATTGATCTGTCTTTGTGAA